>DWLO01002652.1:0-12172 GCA_018245335.1 Dalla quadristriga | reverse complement strand
CCCGTGGCCCCCGTCACGGAGAGATATCCATGAGGATTTCCCCACGATAAAAAAAGGGGTCAACCCTCTGAGAATAGGTATAAATTTTGACGTTCTTAAAGAGCATGTACTCTGTACATATCTCCTCTGTGGCGCGAGCTTACCCTAGAAACAACGGTATGTTTGATTTCGTTTCGTTGCGACAATGAGCTGGCTTAGTAGAATCAGTCTCCCGGTGTTAATTACCGATCGCAACTTATGTTTCCTATTGCGTAAGCGTATATTTTCCTTTAATCATACACTTTGAACATAGCCTATTTATCCAATCAATATCGTGCTTTTTGTTACATTGCTATTGATTTAAATGTGTCGGAGGAAACATTGAATCATACTTTTGTGTTAACGTCAGGGAGATTCTGAGGGTTTTAATGACTGATCAAGACAGACAATTTACGTGGTAAGCGTAATAGTATATGGTTGTGGGCCTTCGCAGCGTGTGCGGAGATGCACGCGCAGCAAGCGTAGAGATGAGATGATAATAACAGTGAGCTTCATCAGAAATTTTGCCAACGAGACGACTTATATTCAGTTCTTAAGTAATTGGTGATACAAAGCAGATACTTCACCACAATTCACACAGTTCATATGGCATAATAAAGGTAATTGCCACATTTGATATCTCATGTAAACATCCATCCTAAACCAAAGCTGAGACTTGAATCTCAATATAACATTTCGAAAATATTTTTGGACTGCTAAGTAACGATGCATTGGCCTACCAATGTGAGTCGGCTTTTGTAAACATGATTCACGTTATAGTTCCGAATGTATTATTAAAACAACTAACTTTTCTATGAAGCTCTGTTCCTCATAAAGCAAGCTTAAAATGTATAGAGCAAAACACAAAGCAAACTAGGCATCATTTTGTTCTCTACCAGGCTAATGTATGCAGAACTTATTTTTCTGAAACAGTTTGTTAATGTACATTTATTTGTTTTAATTTATTTTTTCTCTATGTTCTAGGTATGCACTAAATTATGTTTTTAATTTATTTAAAACTATGTTGTCCTGCTCTTTCCCTGGTAGGCAAACTTTTTTTACCAACTCAGAGCAATTCGCCAGCGTGCACACAACTCACTAAAGTTTCATCAAAATCGGACGAATGGTTTATGAACGCATTCGGGACAAATAAACAAACATTCATTTTTATTTAATTAAAATAAACAAAAGATTAACCGTGACCAGGTATAGCCGATGCAGGCACGTTTGCCTGGAAAATATTCACTCTAGTATCTGCAATATATTAAATTTTTAAGGTCACAATCATAGAACTAAATTCCCAGTAGTCCTACTTGTGTTACTATCCGGTAGGCCTTCTGGGAATTGTCCGCTTTTATTACGTAAGTGCCATAAACGAAGGAATATTTCCAAATTCAGATTTTACAAGATAGAGTGTTCAAGTTAGAATGGAAAATTGAAAAACTAGTTAGATATATTTGAAATTAGATCCATCCATCCATCGGCCTTTAGAGGTCCACTGCTGGACATAGGCCTCCCCTAATCGACGCCACTCGGGCCGGTCCTGTGCCCTCTGAATCCAACGGCTTCCCGCTGTCTTCTTCAGATCGTCAGTCCACCTTTTCGAAGGGCTACCTGTGCTCCTTTTTCCGAGTCGCGGTCTCCATTGGAGGACCTTTCTTCCCCATCGGTTATCGGTCCTTCGAACGACGTGGCCTGCCCATTGCCACAGCTTGCTCTCGAGCTATTTCGGTAACTTTACGCGTCTACGAATTTCATCATTGCGAATTGAAATTGAATTGCTATTAGATATCCTTGCATTTTTCAGAGCTATTATAAATTCAACCTCCAAAGCGAGAAATGAGGTGGCAAAGTTTGCATTGAAACAAAATGTACGCGGGCGAAGCTACTGAGCATACGTAGTGAATATTTTGGTATGGTATAAAACTAATACAGCAGAGACTGAATGCCACGAGCTTTGAGACAGGGGTCGGACTCGGGAGGTAGGGAGGGCAGACACTTTTATGAGTATTGCACGTGCTTCTACTGTTGTATTTTTTGTATAATTACATTACACTACGCAGTACGTTCCGCGACAATGGAGATTGCTTTTTGTGTCACGCAACATAAAGTCCATTAAGGCCGATTTCAACAGAAGACGGCGTCTTTTCACATTATTTTACTTTATGTTTAGTTAGAACTAAACATCAACTGAGTATACACATAAATACCACAACATTATAAAAATGGGAATGCTTAGAATAGGGGCTTTAACACGAACTTATCATAAATACTCAGCGTTTTGCAAACAAATGAAATATAATATAAATTGTAAGCTTCATGTGTATTCAAAATATAAAGTGTCTCTTTAAAAGGGTGGTGTGAGAGTTTCTTGCGCCGCTGATTTTATATCAGTAAAAACGTCCACTCAGTCTTTGTCACAGATGTGCGGCGGCAGTGGCTGGTGGGAGTGCATACCCGTTTGCTATTCGCATAACTAAAAAAATCCACACCCGTTTACTCCTTTGGTTACTTACGCTACGCGTTAGCATCTACGTAGTAAATAGGTGCTACGCGGCGTAGCCGCAGCTACGACATTTGACCTAACTCATTAATTTCCTTTCAGACTTTTTCATTCCACGCGCTTCAATGCGTTTATGAAAATTGAAAAACGATTTTATTAATCCAATATATTATGTACCACGAACAAAGCACGCACGGAACCTTCCCTATTTCTCCACCAGCTGGTTACTTGTGTAACTGAACACGAGACTCGGTATCGTTTAACTTTAAACTAACTTACAAGACGTCAGTTGGCTTCATCAACAATTCCTGGCGAGTTGTTATTGCGATTGTGATAGTGATCGGCTTCGTATCGATGGTGAAGCCGAGCGACGACTTTAAATTTCAAATTTGCACGCAAAATTACATTAAGTAGATACCAATAGTTTCGTCTTGCGTCACTCAATTACCCCCAGTTTAAAACAGGGTTTGGTGCCTAGACTACCTTATAATACTCCAGTGTTTAATATTCCACTAACAGAGCAATTGGTATGCGGGCGACACAAACGACAGAGAGTCTATAAATAGTACTTTTGTGTACTTGAGCGGGCAAAAAGCATATAATGCACGATGCGCTGTTCGTGAAAGCGGTGCATCCTTAACCGTTTGTACAGTAAGCGGTATTAACCGACCCATTTTAACCGTCTCAGATATACAGGTTGGCCGGTTCCCTTCACAATCTGCGTTATTCGAGTAAAGGACTGAAAGGGAGGAGCAAATGAAATGAAAAATTTAAACAATCCACATGTACGATTTTCCTCCGCGACGTACGTATTCTCGATAAATTTCCAATTAGGTAAGTGTTGCGACGTAGCGAGCATTTTCCGTAACCAGTCGTGTTCCAAATGCTCAAAACTATATTCTTCAGTGCTATACAGAAATATCTAATGACTCGTTCTATATTTATGGTTATGTTCACAAGGACTGCTATTTTTGCGGTACAAACCGCTAGCGGGCACTCCGAGCATTAAGTTTAAGATTGTTTGATAATATTAAATACTTACTACTTTATTTATTCAATAGGACTTATTTACAAAACTCGTAAAATTTTCTTTTTTGGTTAAAGCGAACTTCTTTAGTTTACAGTCGCGTGTGAATAATGTGTAAGTTTATTTATTATATTTATAATTTATATGTATATTGCTTTATTTATGTTTATACGTAAATTTTTTTATTTAATAGTTAGAACTTTTTTTTATTTTTTACCCCTACCGCTATTTCTCACTTTCACCGAAGGTTCACTGGTAGAGAATGCCATTAGGCATTAATTTTGACGTTTGGAAAAATGTTAAATAAATAAAAAAAAAATAAGACATCGAACAAATCGCACTCTTAATGATATACGTGCCTAATAAGACATTGACTCGAATTAGTTAAGCATACTCACAGGCTTCTGTTAAATTCATTTTTGATTTAAAATTGAAATAACCACGAAATTCGCCTTCTTTGTTGACACATCGTAACACACGTGGTCTTACCGTGGTCTGATCTTACCGTGATCTTATCGTGATCTTACCGTCTTAACGTGGGTCTTTTTCACTCTAATGAGTTTTTGCACAGGACAGAATTGCAGAATGAATTTTGCGTTTTCCCAAAAATCTACTTTTCTGAGTTAAGCCTCTATAACATTAAGCGTTTGAAATGTAGTTCATAAATATTTTAGTGTAAACTTATCCTTCGCAGCATAAGTACGCCGTCGTTCCACGTTAATGTCAGCCGTCCATCTAACAAAACGACACCACACCAAGAGCGATCTAATGGTCCTCCAAAACTTGCTTTTATTATAACCAAACTTTCTTCGTCTGTCCTTGTCATATACGTTCGCACATCCCTGTCTCGCAGAAGCTCTCGGGACCTCAGCAAATTGAAATCGCAAAGGGTTCACGCTAGCGTTGCCCGTCAATAAACATTGAGCAAAGCGAGACGTATCATTGTTCTCTGTATATTTTAATTATTACACTCGGGTTGGGGATCGACCGTTGCGTGCCAAGGGACTCGAAATGAAATAGGTCCATGTTACTCCACTGCGGAATATCCTTACTTTGATATCATTGATAGCACTGTGTTGTATCTTACTAATATTGCATATCCGAAAATAAGTTTGGAAATTTTTTGCCTGAAATACCTCCACAACAGAACAAAAGAGCCGATCTTCATTGAATTTGGTAGAGGTATAGTTTGAGTCACAGATAGTCATAGGATACTTTTTTGGAACTTTTCCAGGTGGTTATCACATTTTTCAACAGTTCCAAGTCTTCTACAATTATTGAAAATGTTAGCATGAGTGAGCGAGATAGATGCGTAACGCAATAGTCCTCTTAAGCGTTTATTAACGTACGTCATACTACATACGAGATAGCTGACGTGATACACGCAAATCTATCCGCACAGTAATCGACCATTTAGAAATGCGTTAAGGATTCCCAGTTTAACACGCGTTAATCGTATCACTCGAAATTTAGTAAATACAAGCGTTGAGTACGAATTGCTTGCAAATTGGCCCGTAGATCCGACGCGCAAGTACTAATCCGTTTACACACGCTTCGCTGGCTCGGTTGACGTTGAACACACGATCGGCGACGAACTACACTACAAAATTAACGGGTGGTAGAACCTATACACGTATCGCTCGGGGTGCTACCGCTGCCAAAGTTTTTTTGTAGCCAGCAAAGAATCAGAACAGGGTTTTACAGTTACAGTTATAAGAGAAGCAAACATAATACACACTCATTATTATTATTTTATTCGTTATTGTAAAAACTTAAAACTTGGACTACAATAGGGGAGGGGTCTACCAGTCAACCCTAGTGTTGGTATATTACGAGTATATCGACCTATGCATAGAATAAGGGTATATGTGATTATGAAACCAAAACACTTTTATGTTATTTCTGTCTCTAGATAGACCACTGGATTATACTAGTTAAATCAAAATTTCAAAAAGTTATGTAAATACGAAGATAGCAGCCGAATAATGGTACATGTGGTCTATCTAGAGACAGAAATACAACAAAAGTGTTTTGGTGTCATAATCATATATATATATATATGGGTCGATATAGTGATGGTGACAGTGGTTCTTGGTATGTATAAATCCAATAAGTCTCCTGTTATTTAGTTATTTTACATTATACATTTGCAAACTTTCATACGGTCCTTGTTTATCGTAAATTAATTAAGTACATGTCAAAGTCATGCACCTTGACTACGCACGCTGTGTTCATCGTTAATTGAAATTTCAATCGAATTAATTTTAATACTCAATTTATTAAGAACTGCTGTTTGTTTGGAATTTTGCGGACGACCCATTAAACAATTAATTAATTAATACAAGCAAGCTACTCAACGCCATGATTGTCCAGGATCTTTGCGTGAACATATTTCATTTGCCACTGCCTGAGTTCCTTTAATAATTGTATACGATTTGTAAGCATGATAACTTCAGTGAGATGACACTCTGTACTGTATAAATTTTATAGCTTATAGGGCGCTTCGGCAGAAGCAGTAAGCACTACAAGTTCTGAATAATAGTAATAAATAATAATAAATTTCAGTATTCGAGTAGCAACGTACCTGACCAACTTCTAGTAAAATACAAACAAACCATAATAACACCCACCGCTACTTCTCATTACCACCAAACATTGGTAGAGAATGCCATTCGGCAATAAGTTTTCCGTTTGTAAAAAGAATTAAGTGTATTAAGTGTATAATAGAATAAAACATAAATATTAAGCAACTGAAATTCATATTACAACTGGACCTAATTAAGCTAACGGTTTCTTCCTACATACAGTCCTGTTCGAAGTTGGTCGCTAATGTCCATGGACATAAAAACCAAATTGCATACCTGTTCTGATCACTTTGATCACATAAAAATCTCTTTTAATTATCATAATTATAATTTAACCTGTAAAGCCCACCCGTAAATTATTAGCGAATAGTCAAACTTTGGTCAAACTAATAATCTCACCTTTCTTGTGGGAGACACTTAGTAAAAGTTAGCTTTACAGATTTCTCGGTGTAGTGATAATTTTTAATTGAAAAAACAATTTAGTAAAATACTAGGCTATGTATTTAGCCTACTGATAGTAAATACTATTAAATACAATTTAAATGCATTGACTTTATCGCTACTCGCTTCACGTTTACTATACGGCAAGTCTTAATTTGCTCCTCACTTGTTTAATTTAACATGACAACGCAGTATCGAACGGTAAAAATGAAACAATGTCGTTTGTATCCCTCGAGAGCCGTTTTGGAAATACCTACGTGACTTTCCACATATATTAAAAGGAGACAGACGGCAGAAACTGCTGTCAGAGCATCACAGCGGCGATAGCCAAGTGGCTAAGACTCCGGCCTACTAGGGATGTTCGTATCTTGCCCTCAGACTTTTGTGGTTATGTGCAATTTAAGGCGATACCTTGATTTTTACTTCTCCTCATTTGCTCCGTTTATTGGAATAAGATCTTAATTTTTCATAAGAGCTTGAATATATGATCTAGGTTCGTGTTTACGTGTACTTGCTCTAGCCCGTTTTTCTGTTATGCTTTGTGTGAGCATGGCTGCAACCCACTGTAGGGCACGGGTCTCTCCTCGCAACTGAGGAGGCCTGGAGCATACTCCACCACGCAGCTCCAATGCAGATTGGTGGAGGGGTTAGTGGCCAACCCGAATGTCGGAAGTTTTTCAGGCCGCCCTAAGGCCTCCGACAAGTCTTAACGACTGCTATCAGATGATAACAACCGGGACCGACGACTTAACGTGCCCTCCGAAGCACGGAATCGCTCAAGAAATTTTGCCACTAGCGGTCACCTATCCACTTGCCGGCCGGGACCGGTGCGGCTTAACATTCTCAATCACTCACGATTCTCACTCGCCGCGCGACCACGAGAGCTTCGTTTCGCATGCTTAGAATAACTAGGTATAATAAATAAAAGCTTGTTAATAACAAGTTAATCTGCAATATTCAACTAGAAGAAACTTATAACTATAAACCCTAAATACACGCTTCACGTAATACGAGATATTATATTATGATGATATACATGTAATATCTCCAATATATTTAAGTGTATGACATGTTGATATTCCGGAGTACAACGAGGGTTGAGTTGGCATGTTATACCGCTGTCGTGAACTACTTAAATATTAAAGGTACTTGGACGAGTTGGACGTATACATCGAACCGACTAAGAAACTTAAGGTAGGTTACGCTAAATATGCACAGTATAACGTGTTGAACGCAGATTTAAAGCAGATTATAATCTTTGGGACAAGCGGAGCAGTTATGAAAAATGTTTCATTTATGTTACTATTGTTAAAATATTTAGTAATCATAGTATGTTCTGATGTTATGTTTATGTATATTTATTCCCAATAAAATATATTCTTTATGCGCTGTAGCCCGACTAGTGTTTAGCCGTTGCAGTCAGGGCCTATTTGAAGAAGGCCAAAGGCCACAGAGGCCATGCTTCTCCTAGGGAGTCAATTGATATCTCTGAAGGATAAGATCACTACATAACTGACTAGGTATGTAGGTACCAAACTGAAAGGCTTAAATTGCTTCACGGCAGAAATGGGGCGGCAGTGATAACCTTGCCCACGAAGGCTGTATGGCACAGCTCATTTGCGGACCCGTTCGGTGACGCTGTAAAGGCCAGTAGGGCCAACAGCAACTGTCCATTCGAAAAAAAAAAAAAAATCATTTGCGGTGCGTTACAGAGCACGAGTCTCAGTTCATCTCATGGCAGGCCTAGAGCATACTTCACGACGTAGTTTCAATGTGGATTGTTACAGGAGTTGGTAGCCATCTCGGGGGTCTGAAGTTCCGAGGTAGATAAATCAGACAAGGCTAACCGGCTGCTTTCTCACGATAACAGCCAGGGGCCGACTGCATATTACCTTCTGAAGCACGGAAGCGCTGGTGATATAAATAAGCTTTGTCGATAGGTTAAGATTGAAATAAGCGGAATCATGAGCGTATCAGACCGTATATCAGTTATTAGTTACCTGTCCAAGGTCGATAGTCAAGTAGATCTCGTTGTACTTCATGCCCCTGGAGAGCGGTGGACTCTGCCACCAGGTCTCCATGCCGTCCACCGCGAACTCCGGGGGGTGCTTCTTCGCTTCATTCGTGGCATCGCAAATGTCGCAAACCTGCATAAATCAATGAATATTCTAAAAAACGTCGTTCTAAAAGAGTCTTTTAATTCTTATTAGAAATAGGATCGATTGACTTCAAAAATAGTTTTTGAGAAATTTTACAATTTTCTTGCGGACTGTAAATTTTTTCCAAAATCTGTGTATTTATAAAAGTCAAGGATGGTGTTCTCAGATCGATTTTCCGTACCTTCGACGTTTAAGGTTATTAGAGTTAGGAGTCGGCTTTGAGAAAGTATGTACCTATGTTATTACCTCACGATGAAATAAATCATATTCAAACATAAAAATTTGAAATCATCCTTATTTCTAAATTTCACATAGACAGACCTTTTTATAATAATGGGTGACCACGGAAAAGAAAAAACAGAGTAACCTCCCATTTTTGGATTGCGCATTTACATGAGTTCCAAATACAAGTAAGGCAATTGACACTCTTGTATGTTTATTAACTATTTTGACAAATCTAAGCATCGCAAACACGACCTATTTATAGAAGTGTGGTAGGTAGGTAAGTATATATTTGCAAACCATCTGTTGAGCATGTTCCTTATTTTCATCGTTTTAACAAAACAATATTGTAAACGTGTGTCTGAATATAAACACTGGTACATAATACTTGCCATCTAAATAAAAGACACCATTGTAAGAGTATAATGTTACATCATTATCGGAACCCCTTATAGCAAAAGGTCCATTTTAAACACCCAATAAATCCGTCCATTCAAATTTTTTTTGCTTTGGAAGCCCTCTAAATAGCATGTGCCGACAAAAAACACATTCAAATTTGGCTGCCATTGTGTGGGATTGAAAAAAAAACAGAAAGAAAAGAGCGCTTCGAACTTTTACAAGTCGGGATGCGCAAACGCATTTGGCTACCACATGTCCGCAAAAACGGCACGACGCGAACCGAAGTTGCTCGAAGTTCGTCGAAAATTTACGAAGGATTCTAAATTACAGGCCCGGGAACTATTTGTCTTGTCAGGCTTTTCGATCGTATTTCAAGTTTTGTTATCACACATGAGCATGTTAAGTGTAAGGTATGCGGTAGGTTTGCTGATCTCATCTCTGTGTAAAATATGACATCGTTACTATTTGTAACAACTTGTAACCTTTGTCACAAAGATAAAGCAGGTTCGTACCTATCACATATTAAATCGTTGTGTATTTAAAAAAAATGCGGAACCGGTTTACATCTGTCCATAATTTTGCAGTTAAGTCTGTTGCAGAATCGGTGTCTGGGTGTCATGGTGTCATGTTTAGTTTTGATATCACAGATCAAATTATATGCACGGGCTGGTAAAAAAAGAATTGTAACCATATTTTGCATGCATCGACTGGAGTTTATATATACGTGATAATGGAGCAATTATCATTTTGAAAAACTTTGTAATATATCTCAATTCACTGACGATCATCGTATTGCTAATGACCTATGTACTTAAATAAAGTTTTATAACCGATAAAGCTCCTGAAAAAAGCTCACCTAGAAGCTATTCGACTATTTCTACGAGAGAAGTGTAAAATGGCTAACTGAAATTCGTACTTACTTACTTACATTGTAATCGTTATGACCTTTGAACTTATTTATCTCCAGATAAATGTGTGTATGAATGAACTTCGGAATTATAGCATACGAAGCGAACTGACTGTACTTGTTTGCAGAGTGTGTCCGCCACCCGCCACAGGGAATCCGAGTGCGGGGGTGTCAGTGTGTAATTGATAATATTTTAATGCAAGGATTTAGTTATACATAGATGGTAACATAATAAAAATTACATACATTCTACCATTAGAATGGTGTACAATCATGTCAGTTACAGATGTTACGCACTCTGGTAAAAGTATTAAAGCTTATTTTATTATTACATTGAAATAACATTAAATTGAAATTACGTTACATTGCATTTTTATTAGAGTAAATATTCATTTATGTCATAACTTTTCGTTTAAAAATGTATTGTTTTTTATCAAATCTTTGTACCTATGTGTTTGTTAATTTGTTATAAACTTTTATAGCGATTAGGTCAACATTTCTTCTATATAGGTAATTCCAAACGAGATTTTGGAAGGTATGTAGAGTTTACAGTTGTTTCTAGCTACATTTCGGTTGACGAATTGTGAATACATTTTGAAGTATTGTGGGTATTGCTTGACAAACACGTAAAGCTCTCTGCTATACATGCAGGTCAGTGGCGAGATCCGATACTTTTTGAATAATGGTAATATTAATATAGTAATATTTATTTATTTATAATTTTATTGCATATTTTAGTTAACGCTAGCGGCTAGAAGCTGCCGATTTGAGCTTTTGGCAGAGCCTGTGTACGGTTTGCCCCGTACGGTACCACTACCACACGCCCATTTTTGCAGTGGAATAATTGTTCTTTTTCACAATTATGTCCGTTCGAAAGGGCATGGATACCGGTTATACCTATACAAGGGGCGACCTCCTCAGTCTTCAGGGGTAGCCAAGCCTCCATGACCAGCTTCAAATAGGACAATTACTAACGACTACTCATATTCACTAACAGTCCGAACTCCACAGTCCTCTTATTAACGAATACTTGCTAACAGTTCCTCGCACAGTCCTAATCGAGGTTTGGCACATCAATGGGCGGCAATGGTTGGTGGGACTGCATGGCTGCTACCCATAGTGGCCCACTGCAGGGCACGACTCTCTCCTTACAACTAAGGAGGCCAGGAGCGTACTTCACCACGCTGCTTCAATGAAATTGGTGGGGGAGTTAGTGGCCAATCCGACTATGGGATTTTAAGGCCGCCCGAAGGCCTCCGACAAGGCTTAACGACTGTTACTGATAGTAACATACGGGACCGGCGGCTTTTCGTGCCCTCCGAACGGAAGTACTCAAGTAAGGTTGTCACAAGCGGTCACGCCTCAAACTGCTGGCCGAGACCAGTGCGGCTTTACTCGTCATAAGTTTCAATTAACATTTGCCACGTGACCATGAACGCTACAACGGCTGCATGCTCGTTTGCTATTAGCATGACATAAATATAACGAGAAGCCATATGAGGTGCCGCAGTTCATTGCGCCTCGTGTGTTACTTATCTTAAGTTTTTAACGAGATGTTACAGTTTAGTAGTTCATTAGAAGTTTTCGTAATTGTGGCATCGAACCCGTTATCGGCGGGATGGTGAGCCAACAGGACGCGAGATAAGGCCTATCGCGTTCCCGTTTATCTGCCGCCAGAGTAGAGTAGAGATGACGGCGAGAATTATTTAAGAGCGCTGTTACGTTTCGCATCTCTGTTGCTCGCACGTTCTAAAGTTTTCAATTATTGAAGACTAGGTATTATTTTGACACAATATATTATGATCATTATCATACTTGTCAATAAAATGACGGACAATCTAGATATATTTTAATTCTCATATACCTAGATTTCGCTAAAGTAAAATGGCGGAAACCATTCGTAATTTCGCT
>DWLO01002651.1:0-12173 GCA_018245335.1 Dalla quadristriga | reverse complement strand
TATGTAATTAATATTATTAATATAATATTAAATTAATTATATAGGTAACCTTATAAATTTTATTTTATTTTCATGTCTTTTTTTTCGTATTAAATTTGTACTTTTCTATGGGTGTATTTTGCCTGAAATAAAGATTTATTTATTTTATTTTATTTATAAAAACAAATAAAAAAAACTTAATATTTTTTTTCAATAAAATTTAAAATGTTGTGTATTAGCTGTGCGAGGGACAGTTAGTTAGTCTTAGTATAGTCTGTAATAGAGAGACATAGAAGCCTCTTTGTCATAATTATAGTTTAACCTAATTCTGTTCCTCTACTCGGAAGCTGTGCCTTCAAATTTCATTACCTTCCTTTCTGATAGGCATCGCAGTATTAGCGCATCAGTGCTTTGACACCGGAAACATAGTTAAAATATACAAACAGTTTTGTTTCAAATATTTTAGAGGAAGAAGAAAACGTCTATACAAAACCACACATAACATACATAATTTTAAATAGAAATATATTATAAACCAGCTGCCAAATTGCGTTACGCGTAATCAAATTTTTGTTCAAATTTGCAAAATTTGCGATCGAAATTTAAAATTGCGAAATGCAACGTCATGTTTAATTCGAAACGTGACGTCATCGGAAATCTCAAGGTGTAGACGTTTGTATGGAGTGTGTAGTGTTAAGATTTTGGGGTCATGTGACGTCATTCTAACCGCGTGAAAAATGGCGGAGCTTAAACAGGTCAAATTTATTCTCGGTTTAAATTTTTTTTTTTTAAATAGGTAATTTGAATCATTTGAAACTTTGTTTTTTACTATTCTATAACGATGTAAACAGTGATTTAAAATTTATAAATATAATAATAGAAATTATTGCGGATCCAAAGTGTCCTATGACAATTTCCGTGGCTCAAACAATCAAATTTCTCTATCAAATTTCATGAAGATCGGTCGTACGGTTTACCCGTGAAATCTTTCAAACTAAATTTTTTTCGCATTTATAAAATTTGCAAGATAGAACTGGAAGACGAATAAATAAATAAGACGGCATATCCGTATCAGACAGCCAATAAACAAAAAAGCGTTCTCGAGCACAGTCTCAACACGAAATAAGATTCGAAAAACGAACGGAATCTCAGTGATAACGCTAGAAGGAGATCCAATTACTATAACATTCATCGGACAAGTATCGACGCGGCGGTCGATGCCCCACGGAGCTAACAAAATTCTACGAAAAACCGTTCTTCTCATCAAGGAACACCCTAACCAACACCCACCGAATATGGCCCCGAACCCCCCAATCTGGCCCCCGAATTCTTATGTCCGTTCAGAACCTACTAGCTACACGACCGAAGAAAATCTTGCACGGACGTACTTTTATAGTTTTAAAATTAACTTTTCCTGAACGCATCTTTGTTTTAACTCAACAGCACAGATTATTAAATGACAACGCATTCTTGCTTGTTATTTTCTATTAATGAAAATGTATATATTCAACCATTTGTAATTCATTTACTAGTAATAAAAAGTAAAGAAGATTATTTAACTTACGTTTTGTAAATTTTTTGAAGGCAAATTTCATCTAAGTGATTACCGATTAAGGCGCTGGATAAGCGAGTATTGGATTAAGTAGCTAGAAGGAACTGAACGCTCCTTTATTTCGAACTCCAGACGAACGGGAGGAAGGGGGGTATCGCGAAACTATTCTTATTTTAAAATCTCTCTCCACGGAATATGCCACGAAAGAGGTTCTTATTTTAAAAATATCACGCTCCACCGAAATTTTCTTATTTTTAAAAGTCGGTGGGGTGCGAACGTTCTTCCGAAATGCACCCCCTCCCGGGTGGACAGTAATAAGTTTCTCATTTTATTATCCTATATTTTAAGGCTTCGCTTTTGGTATGTTTACTCTTTCTCGAGCATTTATGAATGGAGGATTAAAAGGCTAAAGAGGAAGTGACTTAATTTTGCGCAATAGAATTTCAGGTGGGCAAATTTTCTCAAAACAGATTTTTCTAAAATTTTATTTTACATCTGCTTTCATCCCGCTTACAATTTTAAATCAAACGTTTTTATTTAAAATTCGACAAATTTTGTATTTTTTCCTCATTAACGATTGCCAGCCAGTTAAAAATTAAAACGCGATAGAATAAGAAGACTGTCTCAGTCTGAACTCGAGCGAGCGCAGTGGTTAAATTTTGCTCCGAAATTTTCTTTTTGAAAAAACAAAAGGGGGTGCAATCCCTTAAATCCACCCCCGCCCAGAGACCGGTTATTGTTATTTCATATTCTTATTCTGAATAATACACCTTGCAAGACTTTATACAGAAGCGCGCGTTTTAATCTGTCCTTCGCAGTTGACAGTTTGATTAATAAAGTAAGTTTTGGATACACATTACAATCACACATTCATGCATTGCTATTTAATTACGTTTTAAACTAAATTGTTGATCGCATTAATTGTCTCAAAGTGATAATTTTTTCGTGTGTGTAAATCAAAAGTTATCATACAATATCGTCGACAGCCATCGTTCTTGGCGTCTAAATCAAATGTCTTAGTATATTTTGTTCGCAGCTTTTTGCTGCCTTTCCTCAAGAGAACCAACGTGTGTATGAGTGTATACAAATAGGACTGTGACAGCGGTAATATTTAATTAAAAGTTGTGTAACTTTCAATTGATAAAATTAATTAAATTCAAAAAGTTATACTGTCTATAATTTTGAAGTTGGATATGGCTCTGTATACCGTGCTTCATAAACCACACAACACCAGATAAACTGCATTCGAAAACAAACTTTTCTGTTGTCTCTGGTTATTCAATTTTAAAACGACTAAACTCCCGCGCGCCTTCGCATTCTATCTGCACCCGTTTGAATTTTAATTTCCGAATTCGACTTTTGAGCGTCGTCGTCGTGGCGTTTACTAAAATTTGTTTTTTTTAAAGCTCAAGGTGGGGGGGTTCCCCCCATTGGGACCAGTTATGCTCTTATTCGAAGATGGCTCGTTCGAGCGCCTTGTTAAGATGGTGGTGTGCGTTTCTTTATGAGGCCTGTAAGACGTGGACAAAGGAGTATGGAGATTGGACTTTGTTATACATACTGGTAACAAAAGTACTTTTTTAATTATAAGTATTGTACACATAAAACTGACTTTCGGAATGAATGGGAGTCCGTCTGACGATGAATATGGGAAGGTATAAAATAAATGCTTAAAATATTTCTAACTAAGGAGACAGGTACTCGCAGGTACAAGGAGTAATGAGTTGATAAAACAATTGTTTAGTTTTATTTCATGAACCTTGCCGCGAAACATTGCCGCGAAATCTATATGATCCCCAATTTTATCCTACTAATTTTGCTATAAAAACCCTTAAGGTTTCTAAGGTTTCTTAAAAATATGATCTTATGTGTTCTTAAAAATAAATGTAAAAGTGTTCTTAAAAATAAATGTAAAAGTGTTCTTAAAAATTTTATATTATGTAATTATAAGACCAATTTGTACCAACCATGTGATGTAATAAAACATTAATACTGAATACATTTAATTTTTAGCTTCTATGATTGGTTGAAGAAATGTTTTGCTTCTGGATGGCGACAAACTTTTGAATTTAGAACATAATGTTGGCGCGTTTTTGTTTTGTTGTTGTCCTTTACATCGATACTATGTTTTTTTTTCTAATTGTTGCATCATGCCAACGACATATTCTGTCAATTACAAGATTCTATTGTTAATATTTTATCACAAAAAGTATTATACTCGTAAGAACCAACTGTTAAAATTAATAACTTGACTTCTCGTGGTCTTGTTCTTGTTCCGAAAATATGCACTCTCATACCGTTTTCCAAACAACCCCTGTTCTTTAAGCATGATAAAATAAAACAAAGATGCCAGACCTTTATTATTACGCAGGGTTCACTTAAATTCACCCCTCAAGAGTTCAACGGCTTCGCCATCCCTGACCTAGTTCAATCTATCTGTATAGTGTCTGATGGTAATTATGATTGAAGAAGTTAAATATAGGGACAGATTTATTAACGTTTCCGTCGTTGAGTGATTAAAGTAGGTAGGTGCGGTTAGTTAGTTAAATTAACAGTATATCCATATTATGGAAAATTTTAGTGCAGGATCGGTCTTTGGCAATCGCTTTCAAGCTTAAACTCAGACTTAATTTCAGACTTAATTACTATTTTTATAACATTATATAATATGTTTTAATTAGGCTATACAATAGGATTATAAAACGAAACTACTCATAACTAAATTAAATCTAAAAAAAGCTACCAAAAATATAAATAATTAAAATAAATGTAAAACATTAATATCTGTTTAGTTTTTAAATTCATTTTAATTTTTTCGTGTTGCTAAAGCGGCACTTATTTTGTTCAAAATCATAAAAAGTTTTCTTAGCTACCTACCTATAGTAACCTACCTACCTAACTAACCTAGCAAAAAAAAGGCAAGACCTGTCTAATCTAAGTAAAGTAAGCAAAATAAATACATCAGTGAATTACTTCCACTGTAAGATTATTGGATTGTTTTGTATTTTGTAAGGAACGTCATTCACTGTATGTACTTGTACCTAATAGGTACTATTGCTATTGCTCTTGTATCAATAAAAAAATAGAATAGAACTACAGACATCAAAATAATGTTGTCAGCTTGTTGCAAATCTTGAATTTTAACTGAATAATAAAAACCCGGCACCCAACACAAAAATAAAAACATGGCGTCAATTCAAATGCATAAAATTAAATTACAGATAATAAATCCTACATTCCTAACCACGTTTACTTGTCCGATACAAATTAATGCATGCTAATTCCGTATCGACGAGTAAAAATGGCCGCCAATAATCTTGCCGCCAATTTCATTTGCTGTCAAATTGGGCGCTCCACAGATTAAATTTACGATCCAGTGGCAATACTGTACGTTCAGGTTTCTGACGGTGGACCTACCGTTTTCTGGATAGCACCATGCCACACCAACCTGCATTATTATGCATACGTTTCTACTTGAGTTAGGCCTGAAATGGCTTAACAGAAGACAACATCAGGATGACCTAGGTTATTTATTTTCTCCTTATAAAAAAACCATAGTTATCTTTTCTTATTTTTACGACTCACTTAACTCTCATAGCCTTGTCCTATCGGTAAAACGCTTATAAATAGAAAATTAAGGAGACTCCGGTTTTTGTTAGAATCTGTAACGAAACAATGAATTGTACAAAAGACTGAAGTAACAAGAATCTAATTATTAGAAAGAATAGTCTACCGATAACTACACTACAATATGTGCATACAATAATAATTAATCTAATAAACAATAATAAAACCGGTACAGGCGACCAACGAAAAGCGTTTCCGAACTAATTAAAAACATCAATTTCGCTGCCAACGGGGGAATATTTCAAACGCACGCACACATGCGCCAGCCACCCCCGTGCACACACAGGCACACACAGCCACACACGTAACACGCACACAACAGTTAAAAATAAGTCCCGACCGATATCCGCTTGAGAGAATAGTCCGGAAGCTGCTAGTTGTAAGAACCGGGTAACTGCCTTCACGGATATTGTTAAGAAATGAAAATGGTATTTTTGTTTGGTGAAAAAATAGTACATGATTTGTAATTAATTAAATTTTTTTAAGAAAGAAACATAAATATCTAAGTCAACTCCTATTCCCCTGAAGTACCCCGGTTATTGTCTTTTATTGGTATTACCCAAAAGTTTTAAATCAGTAGCAATACCAATTATGCTATAACCCGGTTTTGTCATGTACCAGATTACTTAACATACATAACAGGTGACATAAATTATTACCCCGTAGATACCCAGTTTTCCAAAGATTGAAATATAAATTTGTTAAGACTCAATTGAAAATGTGTTATTTTTACGAATAAAATTGATTGTAAATCATAAGTTTATTCATGTATTAAATAATAAATTTCGGACTTAACCGATGGGGAAGAAAGGTTATCAAATAGACACCATTACTCGAAAAAAAGAGCACCGGTAGTCCCTCGTCCAGGTGGACTGACGACCTGAACAAGACAGCGAGAAACCGGTGGACGCAGATGGCACAGGCCCGGTTTAAGTGGTGCCAACTAATAGAGGCCTATGTCCAGCCGTGGACCTCCAAAGGGTTGAATGGATGGATCGAATAAATAATTATAAAAATTTCGTTCCCCCGTCAGTTTGAGATAAAATTCAAAATATTAAAAATGCAGTTAGGACCAGGTTCTTAATCACCCGGTTCTTACTCGTGTTCCCCCTCCTCCTCAAGGGGAGGAGGAGGAAGGAGGATGAGTTATACCGTGAAGTGATTCTTACAGCAAAGTGTTTACACATACAAATATTTCTAATACCGAACTTTAATAAGTTTTTAAATAATGCTCAGAAGAACACTCAACATGTTATCCGGTTTTAACAACCCGGGTAGTTCGAAAACTACCTCTCAACTTAGTAGTTGCAAAACATTTTTCCAATACCTACACTAAAATTACGTAGACGAGTGGGTACGAGCGTTGCGAAATCTCGAAAACCAAGGAAAAAATCTCATTAAACATACAGTTACCCGGTTTCTTCAATCACCCGGCTGTGGAACTTGGGAGGGGGTTCTCAAGGAGGTCTCCCCCCGGTGAGTTATCGTAAATTGATCCGCGGCGGCCCGAATTTGACGGCGATTGCGACTGGCTGCAAGATATTGGTCGCGTTTCTTTTTTAACGAATTAGCATGCATTGGCAGTTTATAACCTCCGACTTGAACCGCTCATAGCTCTGTGATTTCTCTGTTTTCTCTTTTATTAACTATTAACCAACCGAACTTTAGCAAATTTGGGTGCGATCAGGAGCTGAATGGGTGATCGCTAATGGTATTAACTTTGCTGAGCGTGGTCCTATTTAAGTCACGAACAATGCTGTTAGGGGACGCTGTAAAGGCCGTGTCACCAAAGAAGGCGAACTTCGTAGTAATTTCAATTTGAAATCATAGATGACGTTAACAGATGCCTGTGAGTATGCGTAACTCAATTCGAGCCTATGTCTTATTAGGTCTGTATATGTGCGATGTTTCGGAGGGCATGTAAAGAAGTTGATGCCAGATTGTTATCGATAAAAAGCAGTCGTTAAGTCCTATCGAAGGCAACAAGCGGGCCAATTAGAACAACCTTTTACTTTTGAACCCCCTCCATCCATCCATCCATCAGCCTCGTCGTTCTAAACGAAGCTCACAAGTTACACGAAACGAGGTTTTCAATTAACCGGCGTCTTATTGTTGTCGAGTTTAATTGAAAACACAATTAGCTCCGTACAATTTAGCCAACCGACGTGAACTTAAAATGTAAAATAGTCAACACCGCTAACCCGGAGTTATAGTTCCCAAGACTCAACTCCGCCTTTATCTAGCGTGTTCAGGGATGACAATACTTCGGTGCCAGACCTGGGGGCCTATACAAACATTCTATTAGCAATGACGATAATAGTAAAGTACTAAAGTGTAAGGGATTGAGACGCGCAATTCCGTGGGTGTCACGTGGTCAATCGTCATATCGTCATAAACAATTGGTAGGCGTGACATTAGCGAACGCTCTTTCCGGCATATTTCAAATAAATAAGCCATTTTAATTTACGTTCTACGGGGTCCTTCGCAACATTTTCGTCCAAGAGAGTCTTTATCTCTCAGAACAATAACTATAACAATATTGATCTGAGCTTTAACTGTGTGATGACACTTGACATAAGTGTTATTTGTCCCATATTTGTAGATGGTCCCAGCGGATTCTTCGATGTTTCGATTTCCGTTCGAATTAATGGAATCTCCTTTGAGCGACATACATTGTTTAGGGGCCCTGTTTTAATTTGGAGCGTTCGATAAAGTGAAGCGAAGCCAGAGGCGATCGTAGGCTCTCACCAACTTCGAATTGGCAATTGTAATAGACGCATGGTTGGCCTCAACGCATTAGAGTTTTTAAGTGATTCTTTCACATTGAAAAAATCGAAACGAACCTCGAACGGACCGCTAAGTATATTTAGGGGGTATATTATATACATATTTACTAATTTAGGGGTCAGTTAGGACCCCTAAATTGTATTAAAAGTTATATTATACCAAAAAAGAGTCCCCTAAATTTGGGGAACCCCTAAATTCAGCAGACTCTTTTAAGTGATTTTTTAACATAAAATAAATAGAAACGAACCCCTAACCGACCCCTTACTATATTTATGGAGTACATAAGTTTATTTACTTATTAAGGTTCGGGATAAGTATATATTAAGAATGTAGAATATCAAAAAGATTCCCTTAAATTTAGGGGTCCCCTAAAGTAAGGGTGGTTGGTGAAATCGGGCCTGATCCCCTCGACAATGTTCGAAAACTCGACGCGTCCACACGCCGACAACTTCTGCCTCGCATTCGACACAAAGAGACGTTTTGCATTTCAGTTACTGTCACTAAATTGTTTCAAGGTAACTGCGCATTTAATTTAACTTTGTGAATAGGCGGGACATATCTACGGATCAGATGAATATAGTGTTGCCAGTAGTCGTATTATACATTTAAATATTTTACTATGTTTTACTTTGTTAGTTTACAATTTAAAAATTAACGGTCTTAAAAATAGACGACTCCGCGGCGCGTTGGTTAGTGATCCTCACTGACGAACTGTGGGTTCGATTCCCGGTCGGGGCAAACATTTATTTGTCAGACAAATGTTTGTACTCGGGTCTTGGGTGTGTTAAATTGTGTATTTTACTGTACCTACGTGTCCGCCACCCGCAACACAGAGAAACCTAGTGCGGGGTTGTGAGCGTTTATTTATTTATATATTATTCATAAACGTTCATAAAATTTAATTAAATTTAACAAAAATCGCCAGGGGTTGACTGGTACATAATGCCATAAGGCATTAAGTCCACCCATTGTAGAAATGCAATAGTAAATAAATAAATAAATAAAAGTAATGAATTACTGGTTAATTAAGAAATCTTTTAACTTATAAACTTTCTTCAACTGTAGGCACTACTTAAAATGCGCCGCTTAACGTGCTTAATTCTAACTTACTAAATCACGGCAATATAACAGCTGACTTTACAGGATGGCATGCTGTCAAAAATTTGTTCACTGTCGAAAAAAAATTAGTCTCAGTTGACACATTGACACTTGACGTTGGCTACACAATTACAGATTATTAAAGTGTCGCTTTCACTAATTAATTCGGTCTTTCATTCGGTGTTGCGATTGTATAAATATTTTTTGATGATTAACTAATGACATCCTACGTAGTGTAACTACTACACGCAATTTTGCCTAAAGTTTAAGCAGGTTTATAAGTAAAAAAGATAATCTTAAACAGTTTACGTTACCAAATTACTTAAGTTACTATTATTACTTATTATTACTTATTAAGTTAATAAAGCAGTAATTCATCACTTAAATTAAATTAACGTTTATAAGTTGGTAAGACCGTTAGCCTTTGTATAGTTAATTATGATCGAAACTCAGTTGAAGCTAAGTTCGTTTAGTAACCAACGACTTTTATAAAGCTTGACGGGGAAAGGTGGTGAAATTCAAATACTCCAGTTTGAATCTAGTACATAACATTTTAAAATTTCCAATTCAAACGCGTAACTTGAAAAATGCGTCGCGTAAAGTGTGCGAAATATTTGAATATAAATTTGGAATGCCTTGCGTAAGTGTTCCCTTCCATTGCCTGTGTGCAGTGTAAGCGCTGTCAAATGGAAGTGTGTTGTTAGTTAAAAAAATCTAAATTCACTTAATACATCATTTATTTGTGTGTAGTTTATTCTTTTGACAATAATTACAATAATTGTGTTTCGGTTAGAAAGGTTTGGATGCCGGTTACACTTAACAAGAGGCGTACATCTCATAATTTGATGTTATTTCGATATTTCTTATTTTAATAATGTTTCATGACATTCGTCTAGTGTGCCGCCTGTACCTTATGACGAAATAAATAATTTCATTTCATTTCAGGGAGGCAATTATTGCTGTAGCTACTAGCAAGCAGAGGCGTGCATTCCATACATGCAAATATGCACTGCCTACCCCACAGAATTGACCAACAAATATAATTGTAACTTTATTCTTTATTATTTTTCAACGATATAATAGTGATGACCCGATACAGGGTAGGTACAAGACATACAAGAAGGTCAACGCGTGTCGAAGAATTTCAGGAAAGATTATTAATATTTCCAGTATTTTACATTCATATGTACTCAGTGCCTAGCCTGTAGCCTGTCTCTTTCTTTATCTACTAAGTTTGGCGACTCCGTGGCGCGTAGGTTAGTGACTTTGACTGACGAGTAGTGGGATACGGGGAATTAAACCCGGCAGACAATTATTTGGCAGATGAATGTTTGTACTCGGGTCTGGGACGTTAAATTGTGTAGTTTTCTGTGTGTCCACCACCCGCAACACAGAATCCTAGTGCGGGGGTGTGAGTGTGTAAGCGTTTAATATGTTACAATTCGCTTAGGTAGATTCGTTTGTGTATCAATATGTATTTAGCCGAATATTTAGTGACCTGCTTGTGATTTAAAGTACTGTAGCCAACATATTTGATTAAGCCTTTTGGAGCTTAACAAAAGTCTTAAATAATTTTAATTTGTCCTTACTTTTGTAAAATTTGTAACACATAAAGTATACAGAGTGAGGCGCCATAAGTTTCAAACCTTTGCTGTAAATGCAGATTGTGCTGCGAGGGGATGGCTCCCGGAGACGCGCTCCTCGGAGAGGCGCTGCCGCCCCCTTCCACATATTCCTGCAAGGAAACAATATTATTTTAACTTCCCTTTTTTCACTTAAGTCATGTTTGAACGTCTGTACGAAACAAAACGAAGTAGGTACCTAACCTTTAATTTTTCATCTATTCTTTTTTAATCATGTACCTAAGACCGCAAACCACTTTGTGTTTCTGTTTGATTTGATAAGACAGATAGAAAAGGAAAAATAAAATGAATTCAGGGCGGAACCGCGGCCTTTTTAAAATGTGATTGTCGAGTCACCTGAGCCATGTAGGCGGGCACCTGCGGCGGGTCGACGAGGTAGGCGGGCTGCGCGGGGTACGCGGCGCCGTAGTGCGCGTACGTGCCGTAGTGCGCGCCGCCCGCGCCCGCGCCGCCCGCGTACCCGCTCGCCACCGACACCGCCTCCATTACCTGCCGGTTGTAAATAGACAGTAAATAACAATACAAATTCGCAAGCTCAAGGTCACTCGGCGCCAAGGGCGTGCATTCCATACATGCAAACAAGCACCGCCTACCCCACAGAATTGACCATCAAATACACCTTTACTTGTCAAAAATCAATTAAATACTGGATACTTGAGGTGAATCAACGCGTGTCGAAGAATTAATGTAAGGTTATTATTATTTCCAGTATTTTACGTGTCGTAGGTACAGTGCCTAGTATGTACTTTTATTCTGTGCACGCCACTGCTCAGCGCGCTATGGAGAGAGCCATGCTCGGTATAACGAACGACGTGATCTGCCCCTTACCACTTGAACTTGTTGATTCCGCGAGCTATGTAGATAACAACATCATAGCATCAAAACTCTTATGATTCTGTGTCCCAAAATATAGAACAAGCCAAACAGTATTATTTGCACTGCTCATAAAAATACAAAATATGCGCGAAACTCAGTCGTCAGTCGGTTACAGTTAATATACAATAAAAAATATAACACAATTGTCATCTTTCTCTCCAGCTAGATCAATGTTAATCCTTAACTGGCTGTAAGTAGTTTAGGCATGAAACATATTTTGTTTTAATTTAAGAGCTATGGATTTTGTTAATTATAAAATAAATAAAATAAAATTGAAATTGGACATTTATCATTTTGACATTGAACTTGTAATTGACAAAAAATGTATATTACTAACATAGTCTTTAAGTTGTTACTAACACTATGGGCTAAACATTGCCTGAAATAAATAATTTTTATTTTTTTATTTTGTTTTTTTATTTTAAAATAAACATTATTTCCTATCGACATTATACAAGGTAGCTGGTGTTTTCCCAAGGTGCTTACATGAGGATACTTCTGCGAGGGCGCCATGGTGAGGTGTCCCATGTGGTTGTAGTGCGCGGCCGGGGAGGACACGTACTGCCCGTAGTCCGCCTCGGGACCGCCCACCACCGGGTAGTCGCCAGCCT
>DWLO01002650.1:0-12173 GCA_018245335.1 Dalla quadristriga | reverse complement strand
TTACGAAGCAAAATTAAATTAATAATACATCTTTAGATTACGATTTTTATCGACACTAAGAACTTATTACTTTCTTTTCGTCAGCTTCATCTATGTGGAAACTCAATAGACAATCTTCAAACGCGACGCTTCACATTTCAATCATCACTTCGTCTGTTAATTAATGAGCAGATTTCGGTAGTCACTCCCGAAAATGGGTGGATAGTTCCAA
Source organism: Dalla quadristriga (assembly GCA_018245335.1). Taxonomy (NCBI): domain Eukaryota; kingdom Metazoa; phylum Arthropoda; class Insecta; order Lepidoptera; family Hesperiidae; genus Dalla; species Dalla quadristriga. Next base: position 11,962 of record DWLO01002650.1, on the reverse strand, counting down.
ATCCTTTGATGTCTCTCGAGAAAATGATATACGGTAAGCATTTGACTCAACGCAACTCATTTAGGCGGATCATTTTATTTGGAACTCGACGAAAGCTTGAGATTACATTGTGACGAACACCGGTTTTATTTTACGTTACCGAGATCCGGTAATTAAATCTTTGGAGACATAATGGTCTTCTATTTTCAACTACTGTTGCCGTGACAACATTCATCCTATAGAATGAGATTTAATGTCATAATCTTCGGAACGTTTTATGTAAGGGCCTACTTCTTTAACGATGTTTTGAATAGTATAATGGGTCAGTTAAATGAAATGTGTAATGTTATTGAAACATTAAACGTCAGAGACAGTCAACACAGTATTTAGATCAGATAACTGGTTAAACAAAAATATTGGGGCATATCGATTACTACTAGATGGAACTAGGTCATTATTTAAGAAACAATAATTAAAATACACTTTCTCAATAAATTATTTTACAAAAATGTGTACTATGAAATTTGGTGAAATAGGAATTTACTCCATAGGAGACAAGAAACTTACAGAGAAAATGACAATTAGTACTAAGCAGCTTTGATAGAAACGATAGGTAAAAGATGTGGTACGTATTTATAGGTAATGATTAAAGACAATTGTTGCTCATGAACTCATTACAACCGAATTAGAAATTAAGGTATTAAGGCTCTTTAGTTCATTTCTGCACTAATCTAAAAATTCTGACAAACAAGTAAAACACAAAATACCTTATAAGTAACTAAGTTATTAGAGACACGATTCATTAACTAACAGATTTAACGGAAGTTTCATCACTGTAGTTATCAAATTCTACTGCAATCCAGTTTCAACCATTTACCAAATTTAGTCGCGATTTATCCATCTAGGTAAGTATTTCGTACGACAGACTCATGAAGTACAATTTAATGGGTTAATAATCTCTAAACAAAGCTGTAATATCACGCATCGTTAACTTCAGACATATACTCAGTGTGAGCGATAAGTTTTCAATTGATGATCACATCGTCATGCCAATGTGTTGAAATGTATGTGAGATAAAACCACAGCATTAAAATCAAACTCCAGAATAAGAGGAAAAACCCCAATTGTACCCCGGGTACATAGCAGGCTTGACACGTTTCGTCACAGCCAAATAACTCTAAAATATACCAAGTACGAAAATGTGATTGAATATCGAAGGAGAACATTTATATTTAATGGTTCAGGAACTTTTACAGGAATCAAGGTACGTCGAACACCTGAGGACACTGGTTTTCATTCGCGTTATTGGAATACCGTGGCATTGTTGGCAAAGATTGTTGGAGCCGCTGGAATTCACAATGCTTTAATTGCGAATTGTGATTCAAGAATAACCAAGAATCCTTTGGAGTATGGATGAAAACGACAAAGGCAAATAGACCTATGAACCGACTATTAACTCAAACTGAACATTGATGGCTTGAAATTCAGCGATATTTTTTCGTCACTTAAAAGTTTCCTAGTGTTTTAGTTAGTAGTTAGTTTTAGTTTATTTATAGTTTGAATTTTGCTCATATAGTATGGGTGCTAATGTGAAAAGGATAAACATTATGTGCTTGTTATTTTCGGAGTTGGGATTCTCCATGGTAACGACGCAACAAAACTTTTAAACATGAAACACGAATCCGAGTTTTAGTCGCAACAATTTTACCAAGGTATGTCATTAAGACAATGTTATGTTTGAGTTCAGAGAGAATATGAATGAGAGAATAAATAAAATAAATTAAAACATACAAAGTTGACCAAAAAAAATATATTTATCGTAGTTCTTCGTTATTTCAATTCCCCAAGATAAATGAATACAAGCTTGAATCAGATTGACCGATGTTTTTGCTCGTTAAATCAAAGAAGATTCAATCATTAAAACTTAACGAAAGATAAAGTAGTATTCGATTATTCACAGATGGGGATTCTTAGAAGTGCTACCGAAAATAACAAAGCTTCTCTAAATATAGAAACTTTATAGACCGTATCGTGCCCGTATGGGTTGTATTAGAACAGTCACCCCATGATCCAATGATTCACCATTTGCCTCACTGCGAGAGGCGAGGCGACAAATTATTAGCCTTTCAAGTAATATCATCGCCGAAAAGTTTGAAAAATCATTTCACTACTAATATTAGAAATGCGAAAGTGTGGTTATTGGTTGGTCCTGCTTTCATCTTGCAACTGCATTACCGTGAGTTTTGCATAGAGATAGTTTATGATCTAGAGAGTTACATAGACATAGATTTTTTATTTACGGAATATTATGTGAATTTTTCGCGGGCGGATAAAGCCCTTACTCATATTTTTACATTTGCACATACTAAATCATTATTTGTCAATTGTCAAAAATAACGGTGACAGCTACACTCAAACAAAATAATTCAATAATTTGCTTCTCGTGTATAACTGTAGAACTCAGGATACGTGTAGCGCCATCTGTTGTCGAGTGGCGGGAATACGCTACACTTAGAATAATATACTACTCCATTTATAATATTCTTTCACGCTAGATGAGCTTGATAATTTGGATATATACTCGTATGAACATACCTAACTCGATGCCGTAATTGCTCTCGTATCTATTTTCATATTCATATTCATTTATTGCATTCCATGATAATTATTACAATAGGTGGTGGAGTCAGTATGTACATTTATCGTGGAGCTTGTAGGGCACAGCAAAATTAGGAGAGAGGCGCCGCTTTATTTCTCGTCATTATTTACTTAACGGATTAACATAATTATTATAAATAATGCGTATTATTGTGTATTACTATATTTTGATTATTATAGTTATTTCCTGTTTGTTGTTTTGATTGCTTAGTAAATTCTATGTCATTGGTTTTATTTTTTAAAACTATCGGTAATTGATTATATTTTTGTATCGACATGGCATGGCTGCTAGGCGGTGACTTAACGCTCGTTTCAAACGCATTTCTTCTCGTGTTTTATAAAAGGCTGGGTATTTTCTTACAAATGTACTAATCTCTAAGATGTAAATGCATGGTAAGGATTTTATATGTTCGGAAGTATGGCTTGCAGCTTTCCCTTTGACCTACATTGGGCAGAATGCGAACTAGCTTTTTTTGCAGTGTGAAAACAGAGAGGGCAGCTGTAGTATTACCTCAAAGGATTATACCGTAGCTGATTTTGTAGCAATATGTACAATGTACATTGGCTTAAATATACAGCGGAGAGCTATAGCTTTGATCATGTTTTTGTGGTTTTCTCTTCACTTCACTTCTAAAGCATTCATGCTCTAGTACGACAAGTACCTAACTGGTGATACTACCCCGGCAATCGTGAATCGGATTAACTAATAGCCTAAACTGATGCGTTAATTAAACTCAATCGGGTGTTAGCTATTCGCTTCTCTAGAACAGCCAATCGGTACTAGCGAATAGTAGTAATAATTTAGTGCATCAAAGCCGCTTCAAGTTAAAGTCATGGTTATGAAATTATGTCACCTACGCATAAGGGCCAAGAAGAGAGACATCAGCAGAACCAGAGTCCAGACTCCAGACTCTACTGCTTGCCATAAGATCACCAAAACTTCAACGGGGTGGGGTGGTCATGTATAGGGAAATAGCAAGGTATTAAATAATTTTTTAACACGAATGTTTTTGGTGCGGTTTGAATATATTATGAGGCGAGTGTCTCTTAACACTGGAACTACACGAGTGACAATACTTTCTAATGTGGAAACAAAACACAGCAGCGTGAGCACTACTTAGTAGTAGAAATGACGGTATTATTCCCGACAACATTCCTGCTGTTAAACAAATATCTAGTAACTAGGTTAACGTTAAAACATCGGTAAAAATACCGTGGACTCATTAGTTTGTGTTAGTACCTGTGTCGATAAACAGAAGGTGACGCATGCATAGGTAGCTGTTGGAGCCAATAAACTCTTTAAGATTTCTCAAGAAACGCTGACCTAACCTGTTTGTTTAGGTTCAGGAATACCGTGAAATACTTTTAGCAAGGTTTTATGTCCGACCAAAGTATTGAGAACGTGGGAAATGTAGGCATACATTAATTGAGAAAGTAACTGTGCTTAAAATTATTTCCATTACGCGAATTACTAATACCGACCGAACAGCTTTGTTTTATTGTAATGTACCTATTTCGTTTAAAAACTCTTAATAAGTTAAGATGGTTATTCTCCCTACATATACTAAACTAGAGCTGCTAATTATTCGTGCTGAAGGTTTTAGAACTGTAATTTACCATTTAAAATAAAAAAGAAACCAGAAACAGACGGCAAACTTTAAGCGTCTGAATTATTTTGTAAAATAAGTATAACGCTTCTGCGAAGGTAATAAGCTGGACCACATAACCAACCGTAATGTGATAAAACGTAATTTTAAAATGTGTATGTTTCTGAAAACTGGTTCAGAAAAACAGGGTCCATTAACGAGAAGACATGTGGACAATTATTAAGTATTTATCTTAAGTGTGCAAAGGATAACCACGCAAGGTTAATTTTGGATTGATGTGGCCGTTCGAAATGGCTTAGTAACACGAAACCAAATATTTGAAAGTACCTTAAATGTCACTTACTGACCCACCCTGAAAATGTCAGGAGTCTCTTCAAATTACGCCACTTTTCTGTTGCAACCAAAAATATATAGTCTTGATAACAACAGGAATCTTGTGGTAGGGGTAAGAATATAAAAACCGTTCCGCTTGACAAAGCAGTAAATTCACAGGCTCGTCGTAGAAAAATATTTCTTATACACAACGCCTTTATTATTCATTCATCGCCTTGCGATTTATTTTTCCCATAATTATTATAAAGACAAGGAATCAAAAGGTTTATTATTTTAAGTATAGCTTCTTAGAAGTCAGATTTCAATCAGTAAGTAGTTTTAGTAACAATCGCTAGTCCTTGACCAGCCACTAATGGCAAGATGGCAAGTTTCAATGTGTACGAGGCCCTCCATAACGTCATACTTACGTTTATTATTGCCTTCCGTAATTGCCTCGAGTTCCAAGAGTCATAAGCAGCAATCAACAAGTTTAATATCTGTAATCTTTCGTCGTGCACTACCTATAGGAAGCGACACTTCCGTTCCGTATCTTCGTGATGAAGTATTATCATCAGAGTCGCTTTGCGTGACGTAACGTGCCTCAATTAATGATGAGTGCCTTCAGACGTTCCGAGTTGAAACGTTTTTTTCGATACCTACTCGTAATGGCGCAACATCTTCAATTACGACGTAGCATTGTACGAAAAATTTTGGAAACTCCATTAATTTAAAAACCACTTTACACAGTCAAGCCTTTTAAAGTTACATTACAAGGATGTCACGATTACCACATTACCTATTCTATAAATAACAACGTAAAATAATTAAAGAACAATGACAAGCATTAAAGTCCATCTATTATGATTGAGCAGAACGAAACCTTTACAAAAATAACAATAAATAGCCAAGTGGTTAAGACTTTGGTTGGGGTGTGGATCCCAAGCGCGCTCTGTTTTTTCAAAGTTATGTGGGCTTTCAAAAAATGTATATTACTTGCTTGGACGGTGAAAGAAAACACGCGGGAAAACCCGTACGCTTGTATGAATTCTCGGGTATATCCCAAAAATCCCATAGCTCTATGGAGCATTAACATTATGGAACTTTATGATGTTCTTAACAGCGTGTTCAGTCCACACTGCTCTTGTTCAGTGTAGCGCTGACGAATTGTTAATGATGAATCAAGTGAATACAGCGTATGACGATAACATTTACATATAAGTACGTGACTCTAGTCAATTTCGTGTGAACGTCTTCGGAGTTCTTGACAAACCATCGACACCAGAAATCGGTATTTGATATTACATTACGACATTTACAATTGGATGAGATAAACTTTATAATCGTCACAAGGCACATGTTATAGACCCTGACAGAAGGAATTGGAGATTTCGAAAAGTGAATCCAAACGTGACGCACTTAACTAAACAGGAAACTCATACACATCTATTGCGTTGTAGTTAATAACCTGTGCTAAATTTATCAGAAGAGTTATCAGTAACGGCGAGCCTTGACTTGGTTTTGCTGATTGACACGCGACATTAGGCCGTATAAACACAAAGTAGATCTTGTCTCAAAGAAGTCCAACGCGCCCAAATAAGTTTTTATCTTGATAAAGCGATCTGTTTGAGACCGCGTTTCGGATGGCCAAAATATACCGTTGTCTTTCTCAGAGAATTCTCCGTTCTGTTGAGCGCGTGCACTTGGTTGATTGTAGTGGGTGTAGCTCGTGTACTGTAAGTATCTACGTATTGTAGAATGCATGCATTAGTGTCAAGATTACCTATGCTGACGGCGTACGATGGGTCAGGACAGCAGTGTTCGTGGAAGCTTGCTGGTTTCGCAACAAGTTACCGACGGCCTACGTCCGCCTGTCAAAGATCCTACTTAATAAATGATAATGATGTACGTACTAATTTGTATAACGTTTTGAATAATTGTTTTTAAAATGTAATTGAAAGTACTGAGTTTCATGTTAATACATATTCTGGCTAAGGTGGTTGGAAAAAAAATGCTGACAAAAGAATTTACTGCATGAATGGTGCCTACTTTTTATAATTTGTACGTAGCAAACGTACGTGTAGTGCACGGAGTGTTCATAATCACTACACTACTACTAATAGTCTGTACACGTATGAACAACGTCAATCAAGATCAGAAAAGGACAAGTACGAAGTCTGAAGTCTGTATAGATTTTTTTTTACACTAAACGCAAAAGCTACTTCACAGCAGAAATAGACGTGATGTTCTATTTTGATACAAAATTGACGCGGCTGAGTTGTGGGCCAGCGGGCCAGGAAGTTGTGTCGACCGCGCGACACCGTATCTTGTCGTGGAGCACATTGATCAGGGACCGCCTGCGTTTCATCACGCGACACGAGATTACTGAAGGCCTGTTTGTTGACAGAATTACGTCTTCATTGAACGGGTCTTTGAACTTGAGTTGTGCAACACAGGGTAATTACGAAGCCGCGCAACAAGGCAGCCATGCTGCTCTCGGCAGAAAGTACCACAAAAGCGCCCAAAGATCAGTAAACGTCATTCAAGCGGTCAATCATAAAATGGTAACCAAAACTTTCCAACATGAAATATAATGTTTAGCTGACTCCAAGTAAATGGGATTATGTTAGGAAGATGATGATGGAGAACTCTTAGCTTTCCTGCTGATGGTTTTCTTCACCGATAAATCCTGTGAAAATTTTAGAAACGCAAGACTCGAGCAGCCTAATTTCAAATACAGAACACCCTGGAGAACGGGGAGATATTATACAGCGCTATAACCTGGACTTATATAAATATTAGCTGTTTCGTGCAGCTTCTTTAGCGTAAAATGCGACTATTCAAAAAAAATATCCAATTTTCCAATTCCCATTACATTTCACTAATACTCTATATTTTCGTTAATTCCTATTTTAGCGGAGGCCTTACACGGTACCTGACAAATTTCCAAGTTTATTTCCGGAGATTCGTTGAATTCGTGAGAATTACTGATTGTTGGGAACTAGGCGTGGTATATATCGATTGAATGAACATCCATATTTTTACCGTGTCTCTTTTAACATGATCACTCGGCGGCATATTCAAACAAGACAATCTATTTGCCTACTCATTTGTAAAAGTATGAACTGGCAAGTAAAACAATGTTATCTTTAAGTTAATTAACTAGCACTCAAGCCGAATGGGAAGATATGGGCTAGGTGCGATGGGCAAACATGAAACATCCGAGTACTACCCCGAAGCGTAGCAACGTAGAGTGCGCAACCCATAAATATTCATGACAACAACTATACCTACACATGGGTCATTGGCCTTAGATCCGATTGTTTGCAAGGCTTCATGCTCATTTCTGAGCATTAATTAAGAATACCTTAGGCAGCTGAGATGGAATGCAATATGTGAATTGATCAACTAATTTAGGAACGTGAATTTCGTGTTTCCGACAACTGACCCCAAATATCTAAGATTCTTTTCTTGCTTCATTTGTCGTACCTTAATACCTCTACCTCTGTATGGGATTCCACTACACTACCTGACCATGGTATCCTCATAAGGGTCCTTATTCAAAAATGAATCCTATTGTTGAGGCAACAATATTCGTCTGTCGGAGGTTTCTACCTCCTGCGAAGTACGGAGGTTGGTCAAGATTACTAGATTCTTTTTACAATTTAGTCTTTACCACATTGTAGATATAAGTCAAAAGTAGAAAAGTCATAGCTTTTTATACTGATTGCGTGTGTATGTTCACTTGTCATTGAAACTGATAAATACGTGCAAGATGCACATTGATATTCATGAAACTAGAAATCCCACCTACTTTTACGTCCAATAAGATTTGCCAATTTGAATGTTTGAACAGCCACCTAATGAGCTCATTAATGAGTTTGTAATGTGCAATAAATGGTTGCTGTGACTAAAAACATGACTGTGAACAATAAGTGCCAAGTTCAGTACATAAGACTAATATTATAGGAGTGTTGGAATTTGGAATTGGAAGTATTCAGTTTTAAATACGGTTATTAACTAATTTGTACGGAGTATATAATGTAGAAGTATAATCATTACAAATAATGGCATGCTAATAACTAAACAATAAAATAATGACTCAAAGGAAAGTAATTTCATAGAAAAAACATTGCTTAACCGAACATATTTTGCTTCAATTTGCTAATTAGTTTGATAGTATTAAAACGAAACTTTAACTTTCGGGTCATATGAGCAATAAATTATACTGATATTCAATCTAAACGCCATATGAAATCGTTTAGTTCATTACGAAGTTTGTGTGTCAAATAAATAAAGCCGATAAAATCCATTGCATTCGAATGAGTCCCATGCGTTTAGTGATTGGATCAATTTTGAAGTATAAATAAATTACCATTTCACATTCTTATTCGCCTTGAGGAGGATGTTGGAATACTTTTTAACCTTCAGTGTAAATAGGATGTAATCTTAGTTAAAGTAATAAGTTTGATGCCTTTAGTCTCTTAGTTTGGTCTTGAGATAATCAGAATCATCGTATAGCTTTTTGTTGGACAGTGTGTAGATGTTCGAGTCATAGGTGCGTGCGTGCCTGGGATTTGAACCGCGGACCTCCTAGTAGGAGGGCGAAGTTATACCACTCGGCTATCATCGGTTTCTTGCGTTTCTTTCCGTACTCCATCTTTCTCAATTATTGTTTTAGATTTTTCTGCCAGCAAGTTTTATTTATTTTATTTTCTTTGGGCAACACAGTGGCGCGTTGGTCAGTGACCCTGTCTGACGAGCCGTGGGTCCCGGGTTCGATCCCCGGCCGAGACAGCAATTTATTTGGCAGATAAATGTTGGTACTCGGGTTTAATTGTATTGTGTTATCTGCGTGTGTCCGCCACCCTCAATACAGGGAATCCTAATGCGGGGGTGAGAGTGTGTAAGCGGTAATTTTTTTTTTTTTTAAGCCTAACTTTGAAGGGAACTTATTTAATTGGCTAATTAAAATACGCAGTGAGCAAAAACGGTAACATTGTCCACTAATATTTTATCAACTATAATGGTAGTCAGTTTAATTTGGTTACATTTTTTTGATTTGCTTGAGGTCCTGTTTTTAACAACCTATAAAAATTTACAAATAACATTGAAAATAAGTAGTTACTGAAATCCATAAATATTGTTTTGTTTTTCGCGTCCAGTCGTTTAATTAGCATTTACTCGTTTAAATACGAGCCTTCGTGGAAACACAAAATGTAAGGTATTTCCGCGGCTGTATCTAATTCTTGGACTTAAGTACGCCACTCCACTAGTACTTTAGTACGTATGTAGTTACTAAGTGTGTGATGTTATATATTATCCTATGTTGTTGTTGATAAGTGATGTCAGCGCTGGTCGTAAATCGGAACTGCGAGTCAGAGTAGGTCAGCGTCCTCTACAATGGCTGCGAGTAGCGTAGTCATTGAGTCTGTTCCAATTTTTTTTATATATCGGGTTGGCAACTAGGTAAATACAGTTTTTTTAAACTTTAACATGGCACATGTCATTAAATGTTTTGAAATCATTTGAAAGAGGATGTTAGATTATCTATCTAGATAATACGCTCTATTGTTCAACATTGATACTCAACACATACCTACTCGATACAAAACACAAAAATACAATATACAAAAGGCGGTATGATCGCTCAAGCGATTTCTTCCAGACAACCTTAGGGTAAAAGGATTAAAGTAATTTTGTTTTGGTCTTGGATGTTATGTTCTACCGGAATCTTTGTTTTTTTTTAAATTGTTATTTATTTATTTTAATCGCTACTATTACTTTGCATGCTAACTGTAATAACGCTCTTTCTAACGCAGTCGGGTAAAAAACTAGCATTTATTACTAATAGATTTTCTAAAACGCAAGCACATCAAATTGAGATGGCCTAACGCTTCTGAAAAGATTTAAAAAAAATATAGGAAGTCCCGTTCATATCAGGAACTATGGGGACACGAACTAGGAGAGACTGCTCTCGCGACAATAAAGCAAATTAATGCCGTGATAGCTGACTAACACATTCCGTGATATCAACTACACAGGCAATCCGTTTAACTAACGTCCACGTTATTGCTTTTAAAATGAACTAGACTTTGTCCGAGGCTTCGTCCGCATTTTTCTATACGAACTTTCGTCCACTATTCTACCCCTTTATAAGTAGCCAAATTTCATAAGACTTGCATCAAAATACGATCAGGGGTTCAGATTCAGATATTCTCGAACAAACTTACATACAAACAAACATACGTACGGGTATATGAGTTGCCGCAAGTTAATTGCGTAATGCAAAGCGAAGCAAATAGTATCACATTCATCTGATTTTTCGTGCAAATTTGAACTTACCAAACGCATCGCTTTGAGTTACGCAATTCGGCAGCCGGTCGAACTGAGTAACTGCTTCCATTTTGAAGTCGGTTAAAAACATTTTATTGGTCAACCAAAGATTTCTTGGCAATGGTCTTCTTGGTAACACACACCATTTCGGTGTCAAATTGTCACATGAGTACTTAATAAAACGTACCTAAGCAAGTTAATTGATACGCGTCGCATACCTACGTCCTATTCATCATATTACATCTCGCGGCCTCCAATCTATATCTATAAACTAGGTATACTTACTTAGAAGTATATTTCGCTTGTTTAATGTCTTTAAATGGCGTAAAAATTGATGCGTAAAAATGCGTGTTGAATGGCGTAAAAATTGATTGTGAGATTGCATTGCATGGACCAGTAACAGAATGAACTTCGACAGTTTTTACAATTTTTGATTGTCTGTTTGTTCGCGCATCACGTGAAAAGTGCTTACGAGGCCGCTCACACTTCGTATATCTCTCGCTCGCAAATTCTAACATTTTAGAAGATTGTAAAAGACTAGGTAGACTTTTGAAAAATCGTTTCGGTTTAAAGAATCTTTATTGCTCATAAAACAAACATACATAGTCACTTAAAATAAAAAATTTAATTAAATTTAATTGTGCTTCGATATCAGTGTAGACAGGAAAATCACGGACATTTAAGACATATTTTAATTTTCATACACCTAGTTTTTTATAGAGAAAAAAGGCGATAAAAATTATTGCCTTTAAATTCTATCAAAAATTAAAAATGAAGAGCCGAAGATTGGGCTCAGTGGCGTGCCTTGGGAGAGGCCTATATCCAGCAGTGGACGGATGTGGGCTGAAGAGAGAGAAAGTGTTCCTGTTGTTTTGTCCTTTTACAGTGCAAAAGTGCGACGGATCGAGATAGTTTTATGGGCCGAAGGCATAGGCTACTTTTTTCCGGCAAAAATTACGGTTCCTGTTGGACAGACAAGGAAATTGTACGTGGGCGGCGCCGCGGGCAAAGCCTCGTTCATAAATAATAACTAAATTACGGTTCCAAATGAGTCCCGGTGTCAGCGGTCGCAA
>DWLO01002649.1:0-12174 GCA_018245335.1 Dalla quadristriga | reverse complement strand
AAGTTATGTGCGTATCAAGTAATATCATCTGCTTTCGGTGAAGGAAAACATCGTGAGGAAACCTGCATGTCTAAGAGCTCTCCATAATGTTCTCAAAGACTTGTGAAGTCTGCCAATCCGCACTTGGCCAGCGTGGTGAACTATGGTCTAACCCTTCTCATCCTGAGAGGAGAGCCGTCCTCAATGATGGGTTGTGATGTTTGTGACATAACGGTGCTGTGGTTCCTGAGTGTTGCTAGGAGAGATACCAATTTGGCACAATACCTTATCCCTAAATTTCTTTGGAGCGCTAGGGGTTTATGATAGGTACCTACATAAAACAAAGTAGTAAAGTCTTCATCACGAGATATTAATAACACTTGTGTTCAGATAAACTGAAAGCGTTCCCTAGATAATGGTTTGATTTATTATCGTTGGATTTTGATCAAATATTTCATACGTGATCTAGACGTGATTCGACTTTTAAAAACGGTACTAAAAGCGAAAGGCATCTGCTCTCTGTCTCTTAATCACTTTATCTTTCTCTGTCTCTCAAATTCTCTCCGCTAAAAGACTCCTAATTGCGTGTGTTGTACATTGTTCTATTTAGCATTATCTAAAATTCATTACCGCCTCTATAATGCGGGAAGAAAAACCTATAGCAGGTCAACGAAAAAACTAGTAGAATCCATGGTAAAACTACGGTATTGCGTCTGCACATAGAACAATTTAGTTTATCCAAAATTTACTTACGACGATTTTCAATGGTTAACTTCACATTTCAATGAGAAATCTATCGAACATCTATAAATAGCATTATTCCATTTAACTACCACAGACAGACACTCCTATTTTATTAATTGGTAAGAAGATATTATAACCAAAGTGATTGTAGGTAAAACTACTTACTTTTTCTTGTACGTGTCCGAGTAGAGTAAACTGGGCAACGCAAGAAGCGCACTTGCGCACCATACAGTGAACAGGGCGGCTCGCGCCACGCGTCGGCTCAATCTGTGCTGCAGGGGTCTCACTATCGCCACGTATCTGAACAAAACGAAACATAATTAATATTTCAAAGTAAACTTTTCCACTCACTCAACTTCATGTGGAGGTATGAACTGAAAAAATATTTAAGGGGGCTTTCACATTGCGCATCTCTTTCGCTTGCTCATTATAACATTTTCAATGATTATAAATGTTTAGGTTGACTTTTGAACATATGGTTCTTTATCAGTGTTGATAAAACATTTTAGACATATTTTAATTTTCATATAAGTACCTACCTAATGTAAGAAAAAGAGAAGAGAAAAAATGGCAAGAAAAATTATGAATTGTTTTCACCCTTTTTCTCTACCAAAAACTAGGTAGGTAAACTAATATATCTCTAAAATATCCGCAATTTGTCAACAATGATAATTAATCACATTTTTTATACCTAAACTTATACAATCATTGAAAATGGTAAAATATACGAGCTAGAGAGATCCGAAATATGAGAAGCCAGGATTCGATTACCTATTAAATTAGTCTCGATAACTTATTTCTCGTAATCGAATAAACGGTAGTAGTTACTGGGTTACCTGTTAGCCACAGCCATTTCTGCCGTGAAATTATTGTTTTTCAACAATTGTTTTTCGGTTGGAAAGGTGTGGATGCCGGTTACACAAGAGGCGACCATCCCAGAGCTTAGTTCACATTAGGTCGGATAAACAGTTTTACCGCTGGCCAACTATCGGGTCTTGATGTCAACAGACGCTCATCTTAAAAATATGAGTAGGTTTTTTAAATGAAGTTATAAAAGGCCAAGAGAATTCTGAAAACCATTTATTAGGCATGTTGCCAATCAACGAACAACAGCTAAGTACTTACATAGAATACAGATTATGCAACTCATGTTTGCAGCTATCTAACATGTCGAGAAGCTTTGAATTAAACAGTATGAACTGAATTCACAATTAGAGGATGATACCGGTCCAACCCTGCTTAAAACAACTCTCTAAACTTTTGTATAAATGAGGGTGACACCATAAATAAATAAAATGTAATGTTATTTTGTAGATACTTTTAATTATATTCATGAGCTTTCAGTGCTAGTACAAAACATTAGTTTTCTATAATATTATATTATTTGCCTCGATGGAGTGGTTCGTGATAGCTTCACGATTGGCACCGTTACTTAAAATACTAATTATAAATTAATATATAATAATAAATATAACCCGAGGGAGTAAAATGATATGATATAAATCCAGGTCAATTCCTCCAATACTCGCTTTTCTCTTTTAGTTAAGACTACATTTTTCTCGGGCAAAGTCTCAATGTACACATTGGCTCGGTGACTAAAGTACCTACTTGAATCAAATAGTTCAAACTGTCTATGAGTTGGCTCGTTGGCAAGTTAAAGGACTTCAGCAGACTTCAGCTGATTTGGTCTTAGCAGCGGACAGTGTACACCACGCATCCAAAAAATCTTCCGCATTTCTTCACATCTATTTCATATTTTATTTTGTTGCTACCTAATTGGAATTAAGATTACTGCTACCTGCACCTACTTAATACATATATTATAATTTGTAAAAATATTTACTATAACCACAGATAAGGTAGGTATAATAGTATCTTCAATAAAAAATACCATAATATGTCATATATGTTCATCCCAGGCCCAGAGATCCACGAGAAGTTGCTGATCTACTTTTTTGAGCTATATTTGGTCTGTAGCTAAAAGGAAAAACTTGATATAGCAGCTTTGTACTTGTAAAAACATCTGTTAGACTGTAAAATGTAATAGGTGCATTTAAAGGTCCACTGCTGAACAAAGGCTACTCCTAATTGGCGGCATTTCAACCGGTCTGGTTCCCTCTGAATTCAGCGGTTTGTCGCTCTTTAGACTAGCGGTCTTCCTGATTGGCTGGCGTAATTGTCCTTTTTTTAAGTTTTATTTCAGCATGTATATTTGGTCAATATTTTTGTGGTTGGTGGGACTGCACGCCCGTTTGCTATTCTAATAAAATAAAATAAAGTCTTTTCAGTTTGTTAAGCAGCTCTACATCAGTGTAATAAGCATATTCTAATAAGACCATAATGAGAATCTGCATCAATATAATTATGGATTTTGGTGAGGAGAAATGTCCGGTGGATACTGATCCATCAATGAGGCCAGTCGGTCAGTTTTCGCGATGCTATGTAACCTTAAACGTCCACCTCGCAGTATTCTACATGTAACGCGAGATCTTTGACACTGGACGTGAATGAAACTATAGAATCTTCAAAGACAACAGGCGCCATAGCCTTTATATCCTATTTGGCCAATTGCCGGGAGCTTCCAATAACAATGGCTTGACGTTTTGATGGATCCACCTTAATCCCATACTTATGTGACTCACGAAAGGTAGGTTTTTATTTACTGTGCTTAATGGCTGCGTCGATACTTTTCATTTCGGCCTGTGAATTTGAATACCTACCTATCTGTTTTCCATAATAGTTGTGTTGTGCTTTCATTCTCGCGAACCACCGAGTGTCAACTGTAACTTCGATCAGATGAAGCTGTCCTGGCCACGGTCGAATTTCGATAGGAATGCTAATAGCATTGTTTCGAAAATATGTATATTTTTATTATAACTAAGTATACACACCATTTACAAGTTTATATTGAGTGGTCGGTAAATTACAGTCTATTTATATTTATGGAGTGAGAAAAATAAACGTAAGTAAAGTAATACATAAACATTCCATTAGATACTTAGCTAATTTACACTAAGTAATCAGTATACATAAAGCCACGTAAACATGATTAGTGCACTAGGATGAACGGAGCTGTCAGTCAGAGTATATAATTGGTAGGCTATGGCTGTGTGACATTCACTTGGCGAACGCCAGATTAACGTCAAATAAATGTCTAACTAGACATTTTGCATGTGTTCGCTACATTTTAGTCAAAGAGCGTAGTTTAACTCGACGATGACACTTGTCAGAAATACCATGCACGCAGTTTCCCTTCCGACATCTCGGTGTTTCACTTCATTTCTAACGATAGAATTGCTTCTGACCGACTGACAATTGTCTAGAGCCCCAGATTTAAAAGCGACAAATTCAATCGTCGCCCAATTTACCATGAGATGAGTCTGCACGAAAATCACATTACTACGTCGGTCGCGTCGTCCCGTATCCGAGCACGTCCCTTAATCTTACTTATGTACCAATCGATCTTCAGTAAATTGTAAACAGAACAGTATCTGTGTCCTGGTCTTTGTTCATGTGTGTTCATACACACAACAATTTTATTACGCTTCTATTTTCTATTTAAGTAATTACAATGGAAATGTCAAATTTGTATTAATTGAATACATTCAATTTAAATGCTTAAAATAATGTTGTAAATAATTACCGCATTCGCATTCTTCTGCGATCCCGACGGCGCTGGTACTGTTGTAGACCCCTCCTCCTAGTTCGACCACTATTCCACGCTTAAGGGGCACGCGGGGACATCGCGCGCGCTACCTCGAGACCTCTTGTTGACGAGGCCTACCTACCTAAGATACATACCTAAGATACGTTCTTCTTTTTTTTACCTAAGATACCGAACCTAACCTAACATAACCTTACAGGAAAGTAGCTCCGTCGATTGGTGGAAACCGCATCGAAATAAGTGGTGTCGAGACATTCGCATACAAATGACATACTCGTACATACAGACCGAACTGAGTCCTATAATCTAATAAAATCAAATTGTACTCTGAAATAATATAGAAAGCAGTGGAATAGTAATTATTTCTTAATTGTTGTTACTCAACACCTCCAACAACCTAACATTTGTATTCTATTGAGGTCCCCACGTGGCCTCATTAAGCGGTATGCCGCCAACAAATTAATTCAAGCTAATTAAATTGGGGGAAGAGCCATTATTGTCTTTTGTTTTCGTTTGGAGATTATTACGTTCTCATAATTTTGCAATGTGCAATTTGCATTTGTGCAATTTTGAATCTCAGAACATAATGAGCTGTCTTGTATTCATATATTCCTGTTATAATGATAATGTCCACCCTTTGTAATGTAACTTTTATCTATCCAGTGGAATAGCTATAACCTCTTAGCGGCCTGCTACAGTAAACAGTTCTTTCCTCATAATTGAGACGACAAAATAATGCATATCATAACACTACTCCAAAGCCTGGAAGAAGCGTGGAATTCTTTGGCAAGGTTTAGCGACTCGCCATCATCATCACAACCCATCAAGGGCTCCCTACTGAGCACGTGTCTCCTCTCAAAGTGAGAAGGGTAAGGCCATAGTCAATCGCGCTGGCCAAGAGAACATGATGGGAACTCTCAGGCATGCAGGTTTCCTCACGATGTTTTCCTTCACCGAAAGCAGATGATATTCAATTACTTTAAGTGCACATAACTTAAAAAAGTCATAGGCCGAAGTCTTAACCACTAGGCTCGTTTAAGGACTGCTCTCTTACAATTACAACCGAGTTAGACTGATGTACGTGCCCCTCGGAGCACGGAAACGTGCATAGAATATTGTCACTAGCGGTTACGTACAACTCCTGATCGCATCCAAGCTTGCTTAACTTTATCAAGCCATGCGGCTATGGCCGAAACTATGTTGGTAGGTGGGTATGTCCTTCAAAAATAGATAGTAACAGCATGACGATGGATGGTCTATAACTACGTAGCGAGAGTGAGCCTTGCGGCTAGTGTAGATAAGTATGCATTTATCTTTTTCATTTATATGTGGGCTGTTTCATCATATTATGTAAATTTTAGACTTTCAATTTGAAACAGTCCTTTTTCCCAGTGATAAATCACTAAGCCGAACACAGGCTGTGTCAAACGGAATGGAGGCCCAAAAATCGTTTTACGTTTTACGTTGCTGCCAGCAATAGGACGGTATAGTTTTTTTTTTGGAATAAGAATAGCAAACGCACATGCAGTCCCACCAACCACTAACGCCCATAGCTATCTGTGACAAACCTTGAAAAAGACTCCAAGGGACCGTTAGTAAGTTAGTTAGTCCTGTTAAATGTTAATAGGAATAATAAATGAAGTGTTGTCAGATGCGTCGTGGCGTGCAGAATGTCATAGGGTGCAAACATTTTGGAAAAAATCATTATGGCCGCCGTCAGCGGTATTTTTCGCCACGAAAGCGCCCCTTCTTGCTAGGTGCTCGAGCTTGATGGATTTTGATAAATGAGGTGTTGTTAGATCCGTCTTCACAGCTATAATGATTTTAGGAAAAATAAGTATGGCCGACGTCAGCGGTAATTTTTTTGTAAGAATATTTGTTTTTATTGCCTTTTGTATAGATGATGGGTAATAAGTTTCTTTGTACTGTAT
Organism: Dalla quadristriga; assembly: GCA_018245335.1. Taxonomy (NCBI): domain Eukaryota; kingdom Metazoa; phylum Arthropoda; class Insecta; order Lepidoptera; family Hesperiidae; genus Dalla; species Dalla quadristriga. The sequence goes on along the minus strand of DWLO01002649.1, from coordinate 5,856 downwards.
GTAACACATAATATACTAACAAGCCGCGACTTCGCCTGTGTAGTTTTCGTTTTCTGGCTGTAGGAGCTTAAACTGAACAACTCGTTCACTAATGAAACTAAAAAGTTAGAAGTAAATTAAATTATTTAATAAGAAAAATAAGATCCGATTCCAAAAACATTAAACTGAAAAGAGAAAAACAAGTTTGAATGTTAAAGTTATAAAAGGCAGATTAAAAAAAAAAGTTTATACGAGCTAAAGCTAACGTAACATAATTTTGACGTAGTCGGATAAAAGTTATATATGTAATATACGTACAACATACCTCCATAAACATACAAAAACTGGAAAAACAAAACAAGACCTGATGTAGTTTGTAAATAATGATGAACTCCCAACTGGAATTACATCGGCAGATTCGAGAAAGTAAAACGACACGTACACGAGAACGTGCAAAACCAGGTCATAATAATGAGAGGAAAACTGTCTGGAAATTTTTACTAAGCACTCGGGACAAAGCCAAGCTTTGAGTTGGAGCACTTTTGTTAGGTTTGGTTTTATTTTTATTTGATTTTTAAGTCCCATGAGCTTTGGCATACTTGGCCAGTTTTATTTTTACCTCGCTGAATTCCTTTGGACTTTTGATTAAGAAAACCAAGTGGAGAGCATATTCGGATGCATATTTACGTAATGTTAATTTACTATGATTATTGGAAGCGCTGCTTAAATATTTTTTTTAATTAAATACCGTGATGCCTGGAAATCCGGGAATGTATAATGTTAATACCCTCAATTACGCTCTAGTACCAATACAATTTCGTCATAAAATGATTTGTAGGTACACGACGCAAAAAGGTTCGATGGGAATTCGATATCCGTAACTTATATCCGTTTACGAGTATTTCCTCGCGTTTTTCTCAATGTTTATTAAGGTATACAGAAACGTTGGCGTAACTAGAAGTTAGGGTCCAATCAGACATATTCACCACGTTCGTACAAGATAATAGTGGTCTGCTAGCTACTTATTAGCGATCCACTGCAGGACACGTGTCTCTTATCACAGCCAAGGAGGTCGGGAGTGTTCTTCACAACGCTGCTCCAGCACAGACTGGAGTAAAGATGGTCAAGGTCACGACACGGTCCAACGACTGCTATCGAAGGATCACAACTGGAACTACATTATAAAGTCAAAATGTTCATAACGGCCAGGAGGCATGTCTTATCCAAGACACTGGCAGCAATTCCCCACTGTATTGTTACGCCCATTATAATAATAAGAAATGCTTTACTGACTTACCTATCAACAGTTATAGCCACAAGAGTGAAAACTCCAGCGGAAACTGTGAGGTTTGCCGTGAAGTTGCTCGCAGTACACGTAATGGCACCGAAAGGCCAGTGCGCAGTGACCAAGAACACGAAGTTAGGGGCTCCATTCAGAGTTGCCATCAGGAGATCCGCCACTGCCAAGTTCACAAGGAAGCAGTTCGTCACTGTCCTCATGCGACGATGAGCTGATAGTAGAAAGGAAAATATATGAGTATTTATTAGACTCCTGGCAATTTGAAGGGCAAAAAAAATCTTAAAAATATACATAAAACCAATTACAAAACTATTGTCATGTTAGCAACCATTTATTTGTTGTAACATCTTTTTGTAGACTAAGAATAAACAATAAATGCTTTTCTTTTCTTTTCTTCACATAACTAAGTATGGAAACTGTTCACGTATTATATGAACGTTATTTAATATGGTTCACTTGAAGCGATAGGTACTACTGCCACACCTATATTTGCCGTGAAGCAATTGTTATTCAAGCCATTTGCGTTGGAAAGGCGTAGTTTCCGACAAACATAAGAGGCACTCAGTCCTCAGGATTAGCAACGCACCTGTTTCTAGTTTTTATGGTGTCTTGATAGATATAAGGAGAATTTTAAGCTATACTTACGCACATTAAAACCATTTCAAGCCCATTTGCTTCCTCACGTACATAATACAATAATCAGAAATACAGCTAAGTGTAAAAAGATGATACAAGAAAGAACAAAAACTGTATACCTATTCGCTGAACAAACTATGTTGATAACACGCAACATCATTATCGCAACCCATCTCCAGTCCACGGGTCTTCTCTCAGAATGAGAAGGGTTTAGGCTCTAGTCCACCAAGCTGGCCAACTGTGGGTTGGTGTACACAATACAAATACAAGCCCCTTAATTTGGCTAATGATGACGTGCTGAGTGGTATCGTACGATAATGGATTGCCAATCTCTAAAGCTGCCTTTTGGTAAGCCTTGGCTTTTCATCTACTACAAGCTACGTGCTTTATCGTGATAAATTGGTCAATTCACGTACCAACTATCGAATGGCCTATTCCAGATTACCCCATTAATTCGTATAAATGAAGTTGTCTAAAACTTCAATCCACTATAAATGGCATTATAATGATTTACCGAGTCAGTTTTGAATTTGTCCGAAATCAAATCTCATATAACTTTGTTTAGTAAAGATGTCATGTTATTGAGTAGTGAATGAGACATAAGTAAACACATCTATACAGAATGGACTTATTAATCTTTGGCACCTAATAATAAGTGAAATAATAGATTTATCTGTTGGGGCTGCCAGTAAGAAAGTGACAAATAATTTTATAAGCTGCACACTCTTTTTGTCACCTAACCCCAAATACGTTACGTAGTTATTGTAAGTTGTAATACCTACTAGTGGAGTACTTACGAGTGGAGTAAAAATGTATGTTAAGATAAATATATCATAATATAAAAGTGTTGTCTTTCTGAGGAAGAAAATTAATTATTAAATTTTCTTTTAATAGACAATCAATTTATCATTCTTGAGTGCATCACAGTGCCTGGTGGGAGACAGCGGCCTGTCGAGAGAAGTGGAAGTCCATTGGGGAGACCTTTGCCCAGCAGTGGGACAGTAGAGGTTAATAAAAATAAAAAAAGAGTGCATCACATACTACGCAGTGTTCAGTTAATATGGTTTCCGCGCTTCAGGCCTCTGACAGACGGACGTATAATAGTGAGTTTATAGAGCGTTCTACTAAGGTTCCACCGTTACCCCTTGGTTTCGAAATCCTACAAATGGATTCCACATAAGAAAACTATGTTGCAAACTTACTTACCTAATACAATCCATATGACCAGCGTGTTACCAAGTACGGCTAGGAGAAGCATAGCTGCGAACACCACGAACCACGCAAGCTGCCCCCACCATGGAGGACTGTATGGCCGCTTCCCCAGACCCATGCAGTTGCCAAGCGTCACCCTGAGGAACAAAAGAACGATATACAATGAGCGAATTCCTCTACTAAAGCAATATAAGTAAGGATAAAATAAGAATTATGTTACTGCCTTTGGTCCCATTTTATCTTATGGTATGAAAAAGTACGTGGGAATGAGATAAATGATTCACTAACGGATTCAAAATTACGGACAATTTAGACATATTTTAGTTTTATTATACTTAGTTTTTGATAGAGAAAAAGGGTAAAAACAATTATTGTCATTTTTTCTGTCCAAAATTAATTACATGAAAATTCAAATATGTCGCAAATGTCCATAATTTTATAGTCAACAAAGATTTCGAAGCCCATTTTTCAAAAGTCTACCTAGACTTTTACAGTCATTGAAAATGGCAGAATGTGCGCGCGAGAGAGATGCGACAATTTTCGACGACAGCGACGGGGCAGCAGCGATATAAAACAAAAGAAAAGAGTACCGCCTGTCGCTATCGCCGGAAACGCGGCCTGAAACATTTCAAAGTGTTCAATTATGTATTCAAATATGATAAGGCTAAAGAAAACGACTTCTATTTAAGTACACGCCATCATTTAAAGGCATTTTTATAAAAAGCTCTGTCTTTTATATAAAGCCTTGCCGGGCTATCCCCTTTATTCTTAATCGCAACTTCGCTTTGTACACGTTGACTTGTGAGTCTTCTGACTCTAATATACAGAGTGGTTTCCGAGACGGGGCAGTAAGGGCAGGTACCTTAATCGCATAAGCAATAGTTCTGCTCTGTCTATCCGGAACAAAAAGTATAAATGTAAAAGTTGTGACTGTTGCGAGTCACATTTCCTACAAAATGTATGGGAAAAGTTTTTCGTCATTTCTGACTTTTAGTATCTAACCTCAGTTGGTCCATAGGAGTCTATTGATCGTTATTACAAATAAGAACAATTGGCATTAGGTGTTAACAGTGACGAATTTCATATTGTTCAATTATCAATGTATTCTTTTTTTTCCTGTTGTGACGTTACTCGAGTGCATGTAATTAGGTACCATATGATGAAATAATAACTAATTAGGTACCATAATGATGAAATAATAACTTTAGACTTTGAAACATACTTTCACGTTTATAATTATTCGTAAGGAAGTAAGGGTTGTGTAGGTATTGGAATACAATGTCAATGGCCGCGATATTTAAATACAAAAGTGACTATGTTAGGATAACCTCCGTAAAATCATAATGTTTGGCAACGTAATATGGGTAGTAGGCTGTGGTTATAGCTATAAATCTTAATATCTGCGGCTTAAGTATATCCCCGAAAAGATATTGCTCAAAAAGAATGTACATAATATTCTCTCAGTTATTGTCAAAGCTGCGAACGCAATAGACAGTGAGATTCCTGGGCTACGAAAACCTGCCATAGGGCATTAGATTAAAGCAAATTGGTAGATATATGGAATGCTCATACATCGCATTACAGAAAAACGGGCTCAATGCAAATAAACTTTAACACGTAAATTGTATGAGTATACAATTACATTTCTTGTATCGTGCACATTTACTAACCAACTCTTTTTTTATTATTTAACAGTAAGTACTAAGTGAGATAGAGACTATACATATTGTTAGATTATTATATATTATAAGATGCATGCCGCGGTACTCTGTAATTAAGACAACATTTAGCTTATAATATAAGACATACATCTGTGACCTTGGTGTCACAAATGGCGTTAGCGGCAGTGGGTGGATGGAGCTGCATGCCCGTTTGCTATCATTTTAACATAAAAAATACATTTTAATATTTACAATACCTAGGTACCGACTTAAAACTACTATGAAAAAATAGAAAAAAAAAATGATGGGCTAGTACAAATTTTAAATATGTCTACATTATTTTCTACGTGGTGTCTGCAGAAATTAGAATCACCGGGACGGTTCAATTTACTTTTACAAGTTACTTTCCGAGTAGTTAATGCTCACTTTCGTGGAACAACACGATTGTAATTAATTTGAAATAACAAAGAGACTTATGGCAGATTAGTTGCCTCATTTCTGTTTCAAAAGAAAGTTATAATACCTACTACAAGTTCAAAGTTCAAGTACAAAGACTCGTACTGAAATGTACTATTTTTATTTTCTTTATACTTATCTACCGGTAAGACTTGTGATGTGCAGAAGTTGAGAGAGGAGTGGCGACACTGAGGCGGGGCGAGGAGAGAAGAGGTGTCGGAGGAAGGAGAAGAGAGGAGAGTAGTAATTAAACCAATAGTGAGTTGGTAGAGTGACCGAATGGTCACCAACACCTCAATAATAAATATTATTGAGGTGTTGTGTATAGAGGTTTTATGGTATTATGTTTTGCTAAATATGACAATGGGCGGTTGACATGGTTACTGTTATTGGAGAAATAGAGGTCTGTAACTCAAGTTGCTGTATTATTTTCCGTTATCCTAGAAATAAATAATAGGACGTTACATTCCGAAGTGGAACGTGTAATTACCACGCACCACAAATCTGTAATAATAGAAATCGATATCAAATGTAAATGTATTATTTTGTATAAAGCCGATGACTAAGATAGGTTTTGTCTATCGTGACATAATTAGGTGTTAACAGGGAATT
>DWLO01002648.1:0-12174 GCA_018245335.1 Dalla quadristriga | reverse complement strand
CATGTAGTATGGGAAAGTTGTAAATAGTTTTTAATAAATTTGCGACAAAACGCCCTTAATTACGTGCATTTACTAAATAAAAAGTGATAAATGATTAAGAAGTGAGTGTCGATAGTGATGGGAGACCATAATCTGAGTGCCTTATAAAAACAAAAAGCTATCATCGCATTCTATACCCCAACGCCATTTTGAGGCGAAATTTTGTATTGTAAGTGCCAAGTATTTCGCAGTATTTTCAAATCCCATCCTTCCACGGGGGATTATCCATTAATAATTGATCAGAGTGGATGTGAAAGTGCCGAGAGTAGGCATCTATCGTGGACGGGAGCACTACGGTGACCGAGGTCGGGTCAGTGGATGCCCCGAGGTGAGTTGTGGGCAGTCGTCTTTGGGCTAACATTTTTAATTGGATTATGTGGTAGCACTTGTTAGTCGACATATCAGCTGTATCGTTTGTTGGTGACGATTAGAATGGTCAAAGTTTGTATTAAATTGTTGGTAGAAGTGGTGATGTGAAATTTGGCGTGGCCTGTTATCGGCGATTTCCGACTGTTGCAGATAGCGGGCGCGGAGGATGGCCAGGGGCGGCGGGAGTGATCTAATTAACTGACGGACACCGCCGGCTTATAGCTGGCGCAAGCAGTACGTTCTTTTTCTCTATTTGTGTACACTTAACAATGGCCAAGACATTGAACCACATTGGTAGCCTTGTTCATAAAAATGTGCAATTTAAGAGTCAAGGCAGCTCCTAGGTTCTTTGGTTTGGTGTAGTAATTCACATGTTTTTACCTATCTGCACCATTTTTAATAACAGGTTTTATAAATTGACGTATTCTTATAGGTTTTTTTCTTATTTGAATTTTGTCAGTGATTTTTATACAAGGTTTTGTTTAATAAAATTTTTGGTATAACCATTTGATCCACCTTCCAAGCTACAACAAAATTTGTAGATGTAGGGTATATCATTATTGTGTCAGATAGATACCAAAGGTTCAACTTTCTTAGTATAGCAGCCTTCAAAATATTCAAACATTAAATATCTCAATGTCATAACTTCATTCATAATTTGTATAGGCTTGTAGAATAAAACTAAAGCTAGGTTCGTCATTACCATAACAAAAAAGGTTACATGCAGTGGTTAAATGGAAATCAATTAAGAATGATTGAATACAATATTATTATCAGTCACAGCCACTTTTAAAATCAATATTCTAATATGATGTTCTTTTTTGTAAGTTACTATAGTCATTACAAACTACTAGGTCTATTTTGACACATTGTCAGTAGTGATGTAAGTAACGAATAATAATCAGAGAACACAATGTTTGTGACCAATTGATTGAAAACTAAGAGAGTTTGTGATTGTTTATTGTAATTCCTATGTTCATTTAACATGTATTTTAAGAATATAGAGTTTACTATTGCAACCTGTAGTAATTATAAATTTCTGTATGAAAAAAGATTAATTATTAAAATATTTATTCATTGTCAAAAGATGAACCAAAATCATTGCTTGAGCCTTTCTCTATCGAATTTATTATAAATGCCCAATCAACGTCCATAGCCTAGGTCAATGTTATAGCAATCACAAAAGGTCAAAAAGTCACCAAAAACATGACCGCACAGACAGCTTCCATGATGGCGAGAGACTGTGTGGATGTCAAACTGTCAAGTAATGTCAATGCATGTAGAGTGACGCTAGGCTATTTGATAACAATTCAAAATCTGAGATAAAGCATGGTGACATTTTGTTATCTTTTTTTAGTGATTCTGTCAGTTTTTGTAAGGGTTGATGTTGTTTTTTATATTGTATACTGTACTGTATACTTAAGCACGTCACTATAATTAACCTGAAAAACACAGTACACATTCACCACACACACAAACATACACAGTGTAACACACAATATTGTGGATAAACTTAGTGATGTTAATTGCAAAACTTGTAAAAACTACATCAAATATGTTAGCACTATAGTATTGTATAGTATTTATCAGTTGAAACCTAAAGAAATAATTTACAGACCAAGACATGCCTCGACCGGGCAGCCTCAAGGACCCTGACATTGCAGAATTATTCAGTAAACATGACCCGGAGAAGATCTTTGAAGATCTTCGAGAGATTGGTCATGGTTCCTTTGGTGCTGTGTACTATGCCCGCTGCAATCTCACCAAGGAGATTGTGGCCATCAAGAAGATGTCGTACTTGGGGAAGCAGAGTGAAGAAAAGTGGCAAGATATCCTGAAAGAGATTAAGTAAGTTTCATAAAGATGTGTAGGGTTTTATGTAGTGGAAAATAGACTTACATCATAAGTGGCTTAGGTATATGTATCTACTGTATTTGGAGCTAATGTAACTTAGATGTATGCTAATCGTTTTTTATATATATGATAATAATATGTTAGTAAAAAATATGTTGTATATTAAATGTTACAAATATTAGTAATTGTCCAGTTGGTAATTATTAGTATTTCGTCCTATTTGAAGCTGGTCACAGTTGCGTTGCTACCCTTAAGGACCATGGTGCTCACCACTTGTTTAAGTGTGCCTGACAGCCACACCTTTTCGACCCGAACACAATTGTTGAAAAACAATGATGCCACAGAACCAATGGGTGTGGCGGTGGTACCGCCCTGGGTTTCTACCTGGCAAAACTCAACAAAAAGGTTGTCAGGTGCATAACTCTGATTTTTTATGATTAAATGCCATTCAATATTCACTACTTTTTATACAGGTTTCTCAAACAATTAGAACATCCAAACACTATCGAGTACAAAGGATGTTACAAGAGGGAGCATACAGCTTGGCTGGTGATGGAGTACTGCGTTGGATCAGCTTCAGATATCATTGAGGTAATTTCTTTTCAATGTTATATGTATACATTTGTGTCCTTGAACAATATAATGTCACCTGCTTTAATTGTGAATAAAAACATTTTGAGGAAACCAGTTTAACAGTGATCATTTGGCTGAAATCCTCTGGTTCTTCAAAAATGGCGCAAAAAGAGCTCTCCTTCAGGGCCGGCTACGCATTGGCGACTCCGCTGGTGTTGCGAGTGTCCATAGGCGACGGTGACCACTTACCACAAGTGTGCCCATCGGCTTGATCGTTAGGCTAAATCAATAAAAAAAAAGATCTATTGGTCGGGACTCAACAGAATATGCTAAAAATATACAAATGTATGTTCTTCCTTTTCAATTACTTATTTTCTCAAATCTAATTAGTGTCACAATGACAAAATATTTTCAATACTGTGTGCATTTGGCCAACCCACACTTGGCCGGTGTGGTGGACAGCTGTGTTTGGATCCTGGCTCTGTAGTGGCATTAGTGCCCACGAAGCATGCAAGCATGTAAGTACAAGTATCTTGTAATTATAATAATATAAAAATATTTTAAAAGGCATGCCGTCATGTTTAAAATGTTACAATGAAATATCCCTTAGGGCGATAGCCGAAAATATATTTTTTATTGAAATTTATATTGTAGCAGCTTTGAGGTATAAGTAAACTAGTTATTGAAAAGAGAATAATTCAAATCGTTTTATAAACGGCGAAGATATTGCGTAACATACACACCGAATTTATAACCTTCTATTTTGAAATCAGTAATTAAATTATTAAAAAAGAAACATAAAACCCGACTGCAAGACTTAAAACTAGATATGAAAATTTAAAAAGTTATTGCAGTCGAATTCTAAGAAGACATAACATTATGTTCGTCTCTAATAATTGAATGTGTTCCAAACTTTTTAGTTTTATTTATGAACGCGTTATTCAATTCAAGGTCCGACAGGCAAGTTAACGAAAACTGCAGAATCGAAGTTGCTGTAAAACATTAGTATAATATTTATGTAATAGTTTGTGGTACTAATTGGCCATTATTCATATAAAAAACATCAAACAAATTTACGAAATATACCTGTGTCAGCAGGACATATTGAATTTTTCCAAAATAATTATACCCTATGACATGCCATTTTGTGCATCAAGACGAATCTAACAACACCGCATTTCTTAAATTCTATCAAGGTGTTTAGGCTACACAGCGTGGCAAAGGAATAGACATACATGCATACAAACACTCGGAAAACGTCACCCTCCTTTCGCAGACGGGTAAAGAAGTGTTATAAGATTGCTGCCTTCTTTTGCCTGCCTGTGTTCGTCTGTGTCTGTGGCACCGCAGGGCCCAAACGGATGTTTCAATTAGTAGGATGCAAAATGTTTAAATGCATAACATTGTATGTCAATATTGAACACTCACGATTTTCGGATGAAGTCATTGATTTCTAAGAAATAAATGTGATTTAACTGAATTTGATACGTCAAGCTGGAATAAATATTGAATCATCTAACGTTCTCGCGGACGCAGTATCTAGGATGTATATACTTTATCAGATAATATCTGAAGTATAATTTTTTTAAAGTTACTTCATAAGGTATGATTGATCATTTTATGCTTGATGAAACGTCATTAAACAAATTGATAAACAGCAAATAATCGGTAACTCTAATCAAACTAATTTGGGAGCGACTGAATCATACCTACTAATGGAACGAAAGGATATACATGGCTCACAATAAATCGATATGTGCTTATAGGAATTCCACGAGGAAATTAGGTTAGATTAAGGAAATGATTAAGTGCATTTCAGAAATGATTATTTTCTGTTATAAAAATAATTCTGTGGACGAATTCGTAAAAATATAGTACCTAACTAGTGTAAAATAATTAGAATCTACTTCATAATTTTTTTTCTCGAGAATATTTAATTGATACTTAGATCATATAGCCAAGAAATATATGTCCAAAAGTTAGGTTAATAATCCTATAAAGGAAGGAAAATTTGTGGAATTGAAAACACACTAAAAACGTTGTATCACCGTAAGAGGAGACTTTTACAACCATTGAAAATGTTATAATTTGCGATCGAGAGATGTGAAACGTGATACACAGTCTTCTTCGTCGTCTTAAACAGTCGTTCCCGGGTAGAGTTACATTTTAAACTCGTGCTTGTCGTCTGCTTTTGGAATTTTTGTCACGATTAAAATTGGGTTTGAATTTCCAAAAATATTTTATTTATATTATTTGCAGAAGCGTTCATAGTCTCGCGGTGAGTGTAAATTGTACCTGATCGATCAAATCAAGGTCCAGTAGCGCCGACCGAGGTCGGAAGTTGGATGTGTGGATGGATGGCTAGTGGCAAAATTTCCGTACGTTGTAGGCCTTCGGACGACTTAAAAACTTTTAACACTCGGGTTGGCCACTAACGCTAACACTAATCCGCACTGCAGAAGCGTAGTGGAGTACGCTCCAGGCCACTAGTTGCGAGGAGATCCCGTGCTCTGCAATGCGGCACAACTGTGTTTCAGCCAAGTCATTATTTGCTTAGCTCGGGGACCTACTGTCGTACGATTGTTCTATCATAATTAAGGTAAGGCCTGTCTTTTCATGACTGACGGTGTCTGTACCTACTCTGTCTCTATTCATATAAATAGTATACCTACTATTCAGTTTCATAGTAGAGATATACTATAGCAACAAGGTCGTCATACGTAGCATTTGTCAGGATATAGCGCTTGGAGTCAATGAAAACCGCAAGCTACCTGTGTTCGTACCATTTCCGCGAATCGAATTACTATGCTCTAGGCAAAACATCTCTTAGAGCGCGGCAGTGCAACAGGCCAAGATTCGGCTAGCATTCCTACATGTATTTTGATATGAAATGTCAAAAGGTACGCTGAATCCAGATAAAATTAATCAAACAAGCCCTAAATGTGATAAACAGGCCAAGTCCCAGTCTGCAGTCCTTTCCAAAAAAAAGCGTATCAAAGCGATGGACAGACGTGGCCGCTGTGTAGTCATCTACTGTCTCATCATCGTCTGTCCATCGCTTCTCCCACTTCCGGAGCAACACTAGTGTTTATTTTATTAACGGTTGGCGAGTTTCTGAATGAGGCACATATTAGTTACGGTGCGAAGGAGCGATCTCCAAAGAAAACTGGCCAAGTGTAAATCAATAAAAAAAATAACTTGTTCATGAAAAGAGTGGGTTGAGGTTATGGACTAAAGAAAGAGCAGACTTGGCTGCAGTGTAGATATCATTACTTTCATAGAATGATTTTTCTGTAAAGAGGTCCGGAACTTGGCCCGTCTTTCATGGTGAAGTTTTTGTTGCGGACAGCATTTATATGCAGAAAGAAACACACACATAAACTAACACTTTTCTACTGAGAACTAAGCTGGATGGAACAATTGACCGGGTTATTGTAACCACCCAATGCCAAAGTTCACGGTCGAAATAGAATGCGTGCAAAATAACACTGAGTGTGCACCGTCGACAGGTCCACAAGCGTCCGCTACGTGAGGAGGAAATCGCGGCGATATGCGAGGGCGTCGTCTGCGGACTGTCGTACCTGCACAGCCTCGGCCGCATCCACCGCGACATCAAGGCGGGCAACATCCTGCTCACCGAGAACGGCACCGTGAAGCTAGCGGACTTTGGCAGCGCCAGCATCAAATGCCCAGCGAATAGCTTTGTCGGCACGCCTTACTGGATGGCGCCTGAGGTCATACTGGCGATGGACGAAGGACAGTACGACGGGAAGGTTCGTAGCGTTCTTGTTCTAATGCATTGTAGTCTCGGCCGCATCCACCACGACACCAAGGCGTGCAACATCCTGCTCACTGAGAACGGCACCGTGATGCTAGCGGACTTCAGCGCCAGCATCAAATGCCCAGCGAATAGCTTTGTCGACACGCCTTACGGGATGGCGATGGTGATGGAAGAGGGACAGTACGCCGGGAAGGTTCGTTGTGTTATTGTTACGAAGGCTCGGCTGCAATCAATGCGACATCAAGGCGGTACTGGGTGACCCTTAAGTTCGGACAGGTTTGTAGCGTTTAGATTTCATACGTCTACTGCGTCCTATCCTATACTTTTTATCATTGTCATTAAATGGTTCGATCTATCATATTTCAGTCAATCAACTATCCTTGCTCAATCATAATTAATCTTTTACATTTATTAATTTCAATTAAACAAAAAAGAAAAATTTATAATTGGCGTATTTATTGGTTCCAGGTGGATGTGTGGTCGCTGGGCATAACTTGCATAGAGCTGGCTGAACGCAAGCCACCGTACTTCAACATGAACGCCATGTCTGCTCTGTACCACATAGCTCAAAACGACTCGCCCACGTTACAAGTAAGTAGCTGATATGGTAGCACTTCACATGGCGTAAAAGGGATGTTGACTGTAGTAGTCAATTGTGATATTTTTTATCATTTGTCGAAACATAATTGCTTTACATCATACAAATATTGACTTATGACGTAATTAGTCAGTGTGGTTCAGCGACTGAATTTAAATTTATTTTAACCATATTAAACAGACTATATCCAGAAATGGGTGTCGTGGTAGTACTGCCTGGGCGAACCATATGCAGGTTCTACCACCTTACCGATCTATCTTTACCTGCCCGACGCGGATCATCACGCCTCTTCGATTTATTTGCAGGCGCCAGAATGGACGGATACGTTTCGCTACTTCGTAGAGGCGTGCCTCCAGAAGAACCCTCAGGATCGTCCCACGTCCACCAAGCTCCTCTCGCACCCGTTCATCACGCGACCGCGTTCCCCCAACGTGCTCGTGGACCTCATACAGAGGACCAAGGCTGCCGTGAGGGATCTGGACAACCTCAACTACCGGAAAATGAAGAAGATACTCATGGTTGACGGGGACAACGAGAGCGCTATCGGTGAGTCAGCTTGCACAATATAGTGGTTTCGCTCGATTAGTGGCGCAATTTGTGTAAACTACACGTAGGTATTGCCGGCCAGTTTCCGTTAATTCCGCGGACCATTCTCAGGAGCTTCCGTTTACAGTTCTCACCCGCGAGCGGCGAGATAACCTCTCTAACTGATTCTCAGTGTCCGCGCGCCACTAATTGAGCGAACCCACAAAATACTTGTCAATTTTGTATTGATTGTTGGTAGTGTCCATCCATTCATGCGCATTAATTTTTTCTTTTATTTGTGTTTCATAATTCAAGGAGACTTGGAAGGTAAGCAAGCAATTATTACATTCTGACATACATTTAGCTCATGCAATCCCGTGTGGTGACGGCAAAACAGAATGCAATTGTCACCACCCCTACTCTTCCCGCGGGTGTCGTAGGAGGCGATTAAGGGGATATAACGGAGAACGATCAGTATCCTCTGTGCAGCAACTACCATCTGCTGCGATCACCAACCCGCCTGCCCAGTGTGGTGATTATGGGCAAATCCTCGTATTTTTGGAAGAGGCTTTTAGTTCAACAGTGGAGTGTTATAGGCTGTTGATGATGATGATGAATCCTTTTACGAATAGGAATCATTTATTTGTATCTCTTAGCATTTCGTGGTTTAATTTGCGGCCGGAAGAGTTATGTGATAGAAACCCGTTTGTGTTGATTGCATGTCACGCGCGACACGTGAGTGTAATTACATATGTGTTATATTCGTTATATTAATAACGGCTATGTTTTAATACTGTTATTATATAACTTGACGTTGACATGAATTTTCTTGAGAAAAAAATATTTTCAAGTATATTAACTATTTTCTATTTTCTGTGCCCCTACTATATTTTAACGAATAAGTTCACGGAATTGTTTTTAATGTAAGTAAGTAATCATTTCTAAAGAATCCTAAATAATTTTCTTAATCCGTCAAAGCTTTGTGATTTTGTTTGTAATGACGTTGATTATTTTCGAGAGCCCGCTTACTACAGCTATCTCGCTATTTACGTACATGAAATAGTTGCATCACTGTCATTTAAAAACTCCATAGTCTTCCGTGATAGGTCCGGGATCCGTCCGCTTAATTTTCAAATGAGGACCTTCTTAATGAAACCTATAGTCAAGCCTTCGACTTTGTAGGTGACAGCGAGGAAACTGCGGAGGAAAGGTCCGGGGGTGACAGCTCCAAGTCGAACTCCGCCACATCCGAGCACAGCGCGGCCGGCGCGTCGAGCCAGAGCTCGTCTTCTGGCAGCCTGAGGAGGCGACCTCACCCAGTAAGTGTGACCTACAACCTCATTTGTGATCCTACTAATATTGTAAAAGCGAATGGATGGATGTTTGGTAGTCTGGCGTTTACACATACTGGAAAACTGCCGGGCACGCGTTTCTTGAGGAGGCTGCAGCGTACTCCACCACGCTTCGCCAATGCGGATTTATGTAAGGGTTTGTGGTCAACCCGATTGTCGGAAGTTTTCAGCCCGCTCAAAAGACAACGACAAGGTTTAACAACTGTTATCTTACGATAACAACCGTTTAAGCTCTTAAAACTTTAAAGCTCTCGTGTGCGAGTTCGATTAGAGTTTAATGCACCGTTGACAAATTTCCGTCCGTATATAAGCCAGTATTAGTCTGTGTTAAAGAGCTCTTACCTCGTTTAACTGACTGGGCTCGGTGTTCCAGATGAACGCGAACCACCACAGGGAGCGCGAACAGCAGCCGACGTACCAGCACCTCAACCACCAGCATTCGTCACACGCCGTCAGGTATGTCGCTCGCATTCAACAACAATTATCTCTGATTGCCTCTAATTGGGAAGGCACAGAAAATGATGCTTATAACTAAAGTATGTTAAACAAGTGTGTGTACTTTCCCTTGGCAACCCAATTAAATAAAAATTCATAACTCTTGTGTCCGCTACTACTGTATGTTAAAAAAATTGGGTTATTTGACTGACTTAATTTTGTGTAACTTTCCACAGTTCTTCTAAAATTAGCTTATCTCAAAATAAATCATACTATCTCATTTATTTTTAATCATCTGAAATATTTTTCTTATCCCAACAGACATCTGCTTGCTAATCAAAAGTATTGCTTATCATAGTAGTATCATCTGTCATCTATATAATATATTCATGTAGTTCTCTTTGTAGTGAATCTATATTATATATCTGTGTTCGCATACATCTACTAATCAAATCTTTCATATTTCGGTAGTGAGACGTAGTAGCACACCCGCTTGTACCGTAGCCGTACGCACGCACGTCACGCTCGCACTATCGCGCACTCGTCCGTTCCCTTTCAGAACCCGCAAGCGCTGGTATAACTCATGTTGCTGTTTCGTACGCAGAGAGAGTGACAGTCCCGTGCCGGCGCACGACGACTACGTGAACCGGGACGCGTTGCGCGACTACGCGAACAGAGACTCACTGTGCGACGACTACGGGGATGACTACGCGAACAGGGAGGCGATACGCGAGGCACAGCGGGAGCGCGAGCGGGAGCGTCAAGCCAACGAGTATAGGGAGTACGTGAACGCGCCGTCGACGTGGCAGCGAGAGGAGAGCGGCGACGACAACAGGAACACGCAGCGTCGACAAACGCATAGAAGTGAGAGAGAGATTCTTAAGAAATATGTTGTAGAAAAAATCGTTGATTCTAAATTTTAACAGATGTAGTCATGCCCAATGCATGACTACTATCGGAAGAGTAGTCTTATCTCGATTCGCGAGTTCATACAATATTGCTGTCACTGACAGTTTACGAGCGATTATCAGTTTTTATTCCTTCTCGCTCGCACAGTCTAACATGCAACGATAAGAATAGTGTCTAAAACAGTTCACGCCATTCATCTCTATCAAAATTGTAAAATGTTCGTAATTTTTCTGACAATATATATTGTCAGATCATAATTTTTAATGAAGCACATATTTCAAAAGTATACCTAGACTTTTACAATCGTCAAAAATATTAGTGCGAGATAGAGCATGAGGGAAGCGAAACTGACCTCTTAAGGTATTGAATTCATTCCTGACAGTGTCTGATGCTTAGAGCGCTAAGTGGATCGACTTTAATCGAATTGAGACCAAAACTGTGCAAGCGTGGCCGATTTAATCATCGAAATTTTTAAGCTTTCAATATACCTATCAACCATACATTTCAGGCGTCAGCAATAATGTGTCAGCGGCGATGTCTCTGGTATCAGAGCACGGCGCCAACAACTTCGCGACGATCCGAACGACGAGCATCGTCACCAAACAGCAAAAAGAACACAACCAGGTAAACGACGTGCAGTTTGTTTAAACACTGAATTTTGTGAGTCCTATTCATAGCGGTGTACTGCGCATTGCCTGATCGACTTCAGGTTGTATAATCGTTATCTCTATCTAAGGGCAGCAGGCATTACTGAATTAGTTTTACTTTAGACCATTACCATTGGTTCCAGGAGATGCACGAGCAGATGTCCGGCTACAAGCGTATGCGGCGCGAGCACCAGGCGGCGCTGCTCAAGCTGGAGGAGCGCTGCAAGGCGGACGTCGAGGCGCACAAGGCGCAGCTCGACCGCGAGTACGACGCGCTGCTGCAGACGCTCTCCCGGGAGCTGGAGAGGCTGCAGGTGGGTGCACGCGACGCATTGCTAGAGTAGCACTGCGAAGCGGACGTTTTCTACAAGCAGCTAGACCGGGATTACGACGCGCTGCTTCAGACGCTAGGTGGGTGGGTACACGTGACACACAGCTGGAATAGTGCTGCGAGGCGGATGTCCACAAGGCGCTGCTCGACTGCGACGACAACGCGCTGCTGCAGACGCCCTCTCCGGATCTGGAGGCTGCAGGTGGGTGCACGCGACGAACAGCCGAAGGAGGAAATCGGACATGATCAAAGATTGCCTATGTTACTCTCCAGCCCGATAATCATCTCTGTGCCAAGGATCTCGATCTGTTGCTTCGTGAAGGACACACTAACACACACACATTCGCTTTTTTAATATGAGTAATGAATCCTTCGTTGTCATTGCAGACGAAACACGCCCAAGAGAAGGAGCGCAAGTTGAAACAGAACGTGGCCGCGGAAAAGAAGCTGATAAAGGACATCACGGCGCGGCAAGAGCAGGAGCGCAAGGCGTTCGAAGCGCAGAGGAAGCGCGAGTACAAGACGAACAAGGAGCGGTGGAAAAAGGAGCTCAGCATGGACGACGCCACGCCTAAGCGGCAGAGGGACGCCACGTTGCAGTAAGTGATGATCCGGTTTTAAATGATACGGCGTATTTTGTAGTTCAAGTCGCAGCAGCAGCAGCAGTGCAAGGCGTTTGAGGATCTATAATGATGATGGGGAAGAAAGGTCCTCGAATAGAGACCACGACTCGGAAAAAGGAGCACAGGCCCCCTTCGACG
>DWLO01002647.1:0-12180 GCA_018245335.1 Dalla quadristriga | reverse complement strand
ACAACGAAATTTAACACACAAGACCCGAGTTCAAACATTCATCTGCCAAATAAATGTCTCCCCCGGCCGGGGATCGAACCCGGGACCCACAGTCAGTCAGTGTCACCAAGCAACGCGCCACGGAGTCGTCAAATAGCCTTGTAAATCCTACATTAGACTCAGTGAACTTTCATTGCAATGCAAATAATCTTCAAAGCTTAAAACTTTTTGTAAGTATATCAAACTTTCACTCGCACAAGGTCATGAAAAGTCTAGTAGGTAGGTAGGTAGTTTAGTAGGTAGGTACTAAACGAGTGCTCTGTGGGTATATCATAGCACAAAATAGACATTGAACACTTTATTATCCTAATGAATACTTTACCTTAAATCCAGAAATAAAGCTGCAAACGGAATGTGTCCCGGGAGCCTTGCATCGGAAGAATGTAAATCGCTGCGGCATGCGCCTCGTCCACGATAGCGAGGTTCAACAAACATTGGAATAAACTTACTCCCTCGTTTATTCCGTTACGAATATAATACCAGCGATGTACCTCTTAGTCCTGTTAAATAATAATAATAAAGCTTTATTTTGACGAACTGAGAATCATAATCAATTGATTTACATCAAATTACATGACTCCCGACTACACAAATAAAATGCCAATAAATTCGTAAATTATACCATTAAATCAATAAACACAATTCCATATTAAAATTTAAGATTAAGATTTAATATAAGGAAATTAAGTTAAAGATAAGGGAAAACCATAGGACGTAGTTTAAATTTGGTTCAAATGTTTTTTTTCGAATATTTATCGTTCAGACTCATTTTATTCCTTTTTAATGGCAAAAATTAATAAATGGGCGATCGAAAATTAAAATTGCGAGACGCAACGCTATTTATTTAGAAGAAAACGTGACGTCATCGGCCATGTCAAGGTGTAGACGTTTGTATGGTGTGTGTAGTCTTTGGGTGACGATTCTGACTGCGTCGCGTGACACCGTCCTAAGCGCGAAAAATGGCAGCGTTGACAGCTTAAATTTATTCTTGGGTTCAAATATTTAAAAAAAAATATTAAAACATTTCCAATTTTATTTATATTTTTTACTGTTCTATAACGCTGTAAACAGTTATTTCAAAATATTAAATAAATACATGCATACAACCCATTCTTGAATACCAATTGCAACGCAATAATTTAATTAAGATCGTATTTGAAATTCCATATGGTTCTATATGATTTTGAGAGAGAGGTCTCAAGTCTTTTGTCATTTATAGGGAGAGCGTAAAGTAAGATGAATTGTAAACTTTAAGTAGTTTGACAGTTGGGTTGAGCTGGTACTTAACTAAATTACCTATTATTAGAATTAGTTTTTGTGAAATAATAAAAATAGTTTTTCTTTTTCGAAAATTGTTTTTGTGTGTAAAACGACTCAATGGCGCGTTGGTCAGTGGTCCTGACTGACGAGCTGTCGGTCCCTGGTTCGATTCCGGAAAGGGTAGACATTAATTAAACAAAATAAATTGGCATATTAATGTTTGTACTCGGATATTGGGCATTAGTTGTGTAGTTGTCTGTGTGTGTCCGCCATAACACAGGGAATATTAGTGCGGGTATGTGTGTGTGTGGTATCTATTTTATATTTACTAGCGAGAGTTCGCGACTTTGTCCGCATCAAATGTTGAAATACAGCACATTTTAAATAGTGAATTGGGATACAGACGCTAAGGGCTATAACTAAAAATCTGTTTAAGATATTGAGAAAAACAAACCCTATGCAGTAAGTCAGAGTACCTTCAACAATCCTTGAAAATGTAATTTGAACCCGTTTAGGATGATCGATGTTCAAAAGATCTACTCTACAAGAATTTATGAGGGCCTCGTGGACGAGGCGCTGTATGTATAGAGCGCATTTGTCTGTATGTCCGCTTTATTAGTTCACGTCAGATTTACGGCGCTCTGAAAACGAAACGCTATTTTAAAACTGCATTCGGTAGTGCTTCTGGTGTAGTAATGTAGTTTTGTTGTAATAAACCGTTACTTTTCAAATCGCAGATGGAATAAATCTTCCTACGTGACTTTATGAAGCCAAAAAAAGTACGTGAGAATGATTTTCGTGGATTTAGAAACGGCAAACAGAGTCAAGATGGAATTGGTCAGTGATTTTAGATCGGTGACGAATCGCATGTTATCTATATGTTATGTTTGTGTGTATAATATGTGTTGTATTTTTTTCTCTTTCTGTTGTTACGTTTCTCAAGTGTATGTGGTTACCTCAGTTTTTTTTTCTTAAATATAAACGGTTACACACTCATACCCCCGCACTAGGATTCCCTGTGTTACAGGTGGACACATACAGAAAACAACACAATTTAACACACCCAAGACCCGAGAACAAACATTTATCTGCCAAATAAACGTCTGCCCCGGCCAGGAATCGAGCCCGGGACCCTCGGCTCGTCAGTCAGGGTCATTGACCAACGCGTCGCCGCGTCGTCAAATAACTTGTATAAAAATAAAACAAAAATTGGAAGCAAACAAATTTTCGTAGCATAGCAATATATACTTAGAATATAAACTTGATTAAATAAGAAATAGGGGCAAAAAAATTAAATTTCTCCTCTGGAATGTTCGCCGGCGATCTTAATTTGATAAGTTGAAACAACGGACGCAGTGCAGAGTTTGTTCAATGTTCCACAATTATGATCCTTGGCTATAACCCAATAGCAGCCCCCTGCAGAGCATGAGGCTATTCTCACGACCGAGAAGGTGGTAGAACCTGTGTACGGTTCACCTGGGGCGGCACCACCGCCACACCAATTACTGCCGTGTAATAATTGTTTTTCCATTGTGTTCCAGTTGGAAAGGTGTGGATGCCGGGTTACACTTATACCACGTGACTACCTCAGTCCTCAGTGAAGCAACGCGTCTGTGACCATAGGACTATTGCTAAAGATTTCTAACTGGACGAATACTAATATTAATTAACAGGACTTATATTCACTTACTGAACAGTCCTACATCCCCCAGTCCTTACTAGCGAATACTATTGACATCTAATACTAGTCTCTTGCTCAGTCCTATTAGAGGTTTGTCACCACCACTTACCATCAGGTGGCCCGTCCGCTTGTTCGTAAGCTACAAATATTAAAAAAAAAAAAAAAAACTAGTTACATTACTTTAAAAAAAGGAGAGAAGACCTGGACCTCTATTATGAGTTGCCTCTTTACTGCACTGACGACGGCTATTGCGAGATCGTAAAATCGCCAGCCAGATATCGAAAATATGCCGCGGTATTTGTACCCTATTACGTCTGCGTTTAGTTCAATTTAACTTGTTACCAAAATAACTCACGATGTTGAATCACTAGGCAAGTTGCTAGTTCGACAAGCATCTTACCATTGTAAAACGTGGAGACGCAATTCCTTTGTGTTTATCAGAGGGCGTTGTAGCCAAAAAACATAGAATCATCAAGACGCTAGCGAGATATCAGATTAAGTTCATGTCGAGTACGCTTAAGGCGCTACTCTTTTTCCATACAAATATGTCACCATCATAAACACTATCGCTAGCGTTCGCGATTAGGCAAACTCATTATTATAACCCTACTGAAGTCTTTATCGCCACAAGGCTCATGGATGCGTTAGTAACCAAGTTGAGTGTCGGATGTTCTTGGTCGCCTCAATACCACTACCTATTATGCCCAGGCAGAACATTTCGAAACAAATGATAGCATCAGTCTCATATCCGCTCAGGTGTAAGAGGGACGCTAGTGTACGGACGAGTAGTCGATGACGAACATATTGACACATTTTGAATGACACGGTGGGAAAAAATCCAATTTTAATATGTATTTTTGGTGCCGTTTTTGAAAGTCAAATGCTCTATCCCACATAGATGTTCGTCAAATGCTGTATCTATATAAAACCGCCAACAAGGCCCAACATCCGTCATACTAAGCGATTTGAATTATTAGAACGATTACTTGAGTTTTGGAGCAATTGTGAGCGACTGTTTAACTTGCCCTCCGAAGCACGAAAACGGTCATGAAATTTTTGCAACTACCTTCCGTTCCACGACAGAGCTTCAGACGATTTCCGATTTTATTATTATTTTAACCTTTATTGTTAAAGCCTTAAAACAAGGACTGCATTGGGCGGACTTAATGCCTAATGGCATTCTCTACCAGTCAACACTATACCTATAGCGACGGTGAGAGGATGTGGCTGGTGTTTAAAACAAAAAAAACATACTTTTTACTGAAAAAAAATAAAAAACGATTTTTTAAATTAAATTTAAAAAAAAAAATTTTTTTTTAAATTGTAGTACCTATCTTTACATATCCATTTATACTATTAAATAAATAAATAATATACATTAACTATTATGAGATAGGTAATAATAATTACATATATTATTCAGATCACTCAACTTATTGCTGTTGACATATATTGTTGACTTGCTCAACATACTGTTGAGTCAGTGTTGAGCAAGGTAGAGCTGTCGAACTTGTTGTTTAATAAGCTTTTGGTGGAAGATGTTGCATATCTTTGTCCAGGGGCTAATGAGACTAGTCACATTGCCATGAGACCAAAGATGTATTATGACCGCCAGTTGAACCTTATGATAAGTACGTTTTGGCTGGGACCCAAGTGAGACCCCTAGGCATGTCTTGATTTATTACAGTTCATTTACATCGAAACACTTTAAATATCACTTCATGCTAATATATTAGCCTATTAACCTAATTTCAGTCACAGCTGTTAAACTGAGCCTAGAAACAATACAACATGACCCCACACACACATCTCTAAATTAGATCTCAGTTCAAATTAAACCCGCATTACATCATTCAATTTGCAGTACGCTGATTCGACCCTAGATACGACAAGAACGTTACTCAGAAAGGAAAAAAAAAAAATAGTTATATATGGATACATTTATCAATAAATTATCTTTTCTAGGCGAGCGAAAAAACGTTTTGGCGCTTTTATAATCTCGGATTTTCGGTATTTTTAATATATTATGCATAATTTTGTATAAATTTATAATTATATTATATTATATAGTCACGTGTGCACCTCGCTCAATTAATTCTAATGCCTTTGGTTTGGTTATAGGTGTTTTTTTTATTTTTATTTATTTGTGATAACAACAGCCAGCTCAAAAATGTATACACCACAATTTAACTAAATTGTTAGGTCAATAACAGCTATCCACGACATACTTAATACAAAGCGTGTGCTCAATAGTACCAAAATGGTGTATTCACCAAAACCTGTTAAAAGATTTAAACCTAATTAAAGGTGTATTATAAAAAAAAACACACCGTAAATACACCATGTTGGTACTTTTTAGAATTCAATTAAATTTTTTAATAATGCAAAATTTATTAATTTAGTTTACAGGATGTTTATTTCATTACTTTTGAACTTAAGACGGTGTGATAGTCAAGTGGTGCACAGCATCGCGGTGATATTGATCACCTTGCAGAACTGATTCTATTGAGTATCAGCTCTGTCGGACCGAAACCTGACTTTGAAAACCATCCGAGTGGTTAGTCTTCCAGCGTAAGTCAGTCGCAAATTGACTTTAAGTCATAATACATACAGAAGAGCTACGTCGCAGAACTCATCCCACATCTAACATTTTCATGATCTTTTCACATCACTAATGTTACTTACTGATTTGGATAAGAACTATAAAGACAGAACAATAATTGAAACTTTATATGAAAATTATTTTCATCTTTATTTTATACGAAAAGAAACACAATTTCACTGATTTAAGTTCACCGACGTATTTCGATTGTAATATTTTGGGAACACTTCACCTTTATGCGAAATAATGAAATCCTAAGTGCTGACTTGATAGCATTTTGGCGTGCGCCCAAAACTTTGATGTCTTTTTTGTGAATTATGATTTAATAGGAAAGTCAGCTGAAACTGAAAATATCTTACGGTGTTTATTAAAAATTAAATTAAGTAATTTTCTCTGTATTACGAAAAAGAAATTACGGTAGATATTTTTCTTGCCCTACCCCACTAATCATACTTATTAGATAGGGTCGGCATGTCATATTTACTGCTGTAGAAAGTTATGGCAAATGAACAGCAATGCTTAAATATGAGTAGGTACTTAAAATGTTAACGATTATTATTATAACGATATTATTGACGAGCTAAAATTTTATGTATTCAGATCAGTGTGACATTTAGTAGTTTTTTCCTGCAGTATATATAATTTAATATTATTGTATGCCTTTTGGGTAGGACATAGAGATAATATTCATTTAATGAACACCTTTGTAAACCTATCATCATCTTCATTATCAACAGCCTATAACAGTCTACTGCAGGACTAAAGGCCTCTCCCAAGAATGGGAGGATTTGCCCATAACCACCACGCTGGGCTGGCGGGTTGGTGATCGCAGTAGATGGTAGTTGCTGCACAAAGGACGCTGCTGCTTTCTCCGTTATATTCCCTTAATCGCCTCGTACGACACCCGCGGGAAAAGAAGGGGTGGTGAAAATTGTATTCTGTTCTGCCGTCACCACACGGCGGCTCCTACACCTATGGTCCACAATAACGAAATGATTGATTGATTGATTGTGTGTTCACAATCAATTTTCTTTTCTGTTGAAAAGAAAAGAGAATCGTTTATTGTGTACTGTTTACAAAAATATGTTATATAAAACCAATACATTAGTCCACGAGCCTACTATGCGAGCATTCAATAGTTTTGGCGTCGGTTTGATGACTCTAATTTTTCGGACCTTTTGTACTTATAATACGACAGTAAATTAAACGGAATTTTGGATCGCGTTTAACATCTTTTTCAAAATTATATTGGATGGCAATTTCATTAAAACTGTCGAAAATAAAATAAATATACACTAAGCATATTTCATTACAACGTTTGTACAGAACATTATTTTAAATTAAGATATTGGTTTCTCTATAAAAGCAATTTCAGGTATTGATCGATCACGGCAATAAACCTGTCCTGCTCGATCCAATATCGAGTCCTAATGATAACAGATCGCCTTCGGGAAGACTCCCGTTTTACATTTAAAAGAAAAATCACTTTCTTCAAGCAGTAATTCTTAATACTACTTGCGTGACTGGAGTGTATTCAGATACTTTATATGAAGTACACTGAAATCCTACTGATGTTAAAAATTACGAAAGTTTGACAGGTTCATGTATCATCTATGTTTGTTACTCAATCACGCAAAAAGAAAAGATAATAACTTTATTGTTTACCGTTGGTTTATTTTTATAAACCGTAAAAAAAATAAAAAATAAAAAAATTCCGTAATTGTATGGTCAACTATTATATCGACTCATTTTTCAAAACTGAACTGTTTTTTTTTGCCTATTTATATATTGGTAAAAATCTAGCGCTTGGAATTCTTGGTGGTAGTTAAGGCAGTATAAACCACGCACTAATGCGTTTTGAGAGCGTTTCGAAAAGCGCTTATTTATGCACTCTACAATAACCCTACAAAGATACCTAACACGTATGAAGAAAGCAAAGTGGCTCAATATTCACAACAATATTTTTGTTTTGCCAGCTTAACTTTTGGTTTTAATAAATCCGTACAAAGTATCTACGTGTAAATATTTTGGTTCAATTAATCTATCCAGAACAAGTGATAAGTTAGTAGTCAACTAATCAAATTTGTTTAGCAAACAATTGATAAATAGTTCATTTGATTTGGACGTAGCGATATATAATAACATGTTTGTTCCCATTTACGTGCTTCGTTACAATTGACTTTTTGTTCTATTCTCTGTATTATCATCGGATATTATTTATTTAGTTAAAGATTAGATTATTATTCATATTTTTAACTAGGGAGTTCTAGAAACTTCATTGGCGTGAAGTTTCGAATTACAGAAATCATTGGGATACAGAAGCTAAGGGCAATAACTAAAAAAACATTCCAGATATTGAGATAAAACAAAATAAGTCAGTGTTACCTATCTTTGTTTATGTTACCCTCTACAATCCGTGAAAATTTCATCAAAATCCGATCAGCGGTTTCGAATTCCATTCGCGACAAAAACCGCAGACCGGCAGACAGACCGACAGACTGACTAACATTCTAAAAACGGTTGATATTGTTTGGGTGTCGTGTAAATAACGTCCATTTAAGTATTGACCTTAATTTCAAAATCACAGACAGACGCTCCTATTTTATTGGTAGGATTTAACGTTGAGTTACTTACGTTTAATACTAATGCACCGCCAACGTTTATTTCGAGCTCAAATATCCTTAATCCGCCACGCACTTCAAACGGCACGGCAGAAAAGCAAGAGCACTTACCTCCACTTCCAATTGAAAGCCGTGCAGCGACTGTAGCGTTGGCGTCGCTGGCTGCAGAAACGTTCCAAACGGCGATGTCGTGAATTCCACTAGCAACTCCGGACCGCTCGAAATCGCTTCTGGCACCGAAACTCCGCCCCCGCAGAACCTCAAGACGACCGGGTCCCGCGTTGTGTAACCATCGTAAACGGTCACGTAGTCCTGCACCTCGTCGCATTGCTGCCAAAACTTCAGCTCCCTCCCGTTATTCCCTCTGTCCTTCTCCGAGGCCGCGTACAACGCCTTCTGACTCCTTATCGAAACTAGCTGTCCGTTAGGCTGTTTGACGACGATCAGCGCGTGCTTGCCCTGAGGCACGTCGTGCTGGCGCACCGCGTAGTAGCAAGTCAGGTTTCGAGGGTACACGCCGGGGAAGTTCGGTGACTGTAGCCTACAGTTTTTACGATCGCAGTCGCTGAAGATTCGCGAGCAGTAAGTCCCGGAGATTAAATCCCCGAGGTAATACTCTGGAGGTTTTGTCGTCTTCGCTACACTCGTATCTTCGCCGCGTGATATGTTTACGGGATACGGCGGTGGCCTCAGTTTGAAAAAGGGTCGTTCTGAAATGTAGGATATGTTGATGTTCACATTACGATCGAGCACATGCGACGTGGGTATGAAACGGTTAACGAGTTGCGATAAAAGCGTTTCGCAATATGTAAAAGAAGAAATTTAGGAGACTTTTTGGACCTCTTTTATTAGGCGTCTAACACGGCGCTTCGCATGACGATTAAAGTCGGTTCTTTTTATTAGTGTTGGTACACTCAAACGGTGTAAAGGAATTCAATTTAATATAAAAGGTAATTCATCAGCGTCTCGCTCTGTGTCCATGCCAAAATATTTATTTTGTGTTTTGTTCTTTAACGTTTTTGACAGTATTAAGATTTAGACATTGGCTTTGCAGGTACTTTGCGGTTGAAAGGCTCGCGCCTCGCTGTATTTTCAAAGGGATGAATTATTCGTGGTCCCACTAAATCTGTCCCACCGTACTCGTGGTGGGACCACTTGCATATGATTCGTAGTTCCACTACTAACTGATACTAGTTTAATAAGGAATGACTTGTGTTCCCACTGTATTTAGGTTCAATTACTAAGTGCGTGTATGTCAAGATTGAGTTGCCATTCGATTTGGAGTTTTGTATGACATAATTCATAAAAAAAAAATTAAATATACTTTTAGTGTAACAATGGAATAAATATATCTTATATTGAAGTTTATTTTGATGCCTTTTGTACCATTTTCTTTTTGTAATAAAGAATTCATTGCAATAATAAATTGTAAAATAGTCGTCACATTAATACAAACCTAAAGGCGTGGGGCCTCCATATCGAACTGTAGCATATTCTCTCCTCAAAACTTTATACGCCATTCGGAAGTCAAAGTTGTAATTGTTCTGTTCCTTTGATAGATGCAACAGTCTTATTATAAGCGTAATAGATTTAGTTTCGCTGTAGTATATAGAGGGGCCCCATGATGTCCCACACCAAGAGCCCCCAACTTGGGGTCGGCTTGCTTCCTGGATCTGCATGTAGCCATCCGGACACCCATCTTCGGTGAACGAGGTGAAGCTGCCAAGGGTGAAACTGTCGAATAGGATCTGAAACAAAGGAAACTAGCATTAAAATAATGAAATCAGGTAGAACTTTGGTAGGTGGTGGGGCCGGTATACGGTTCGCCCGGGGCGGTACCACCGCCACACCCATTTATGCTGTGAAATAATTGTTGTTCAACAATTGTGTTACGGTAGGAAAAGTGTGGATGCCGACTACGCTCATACAAGAGGCGACAACCTTAGTCCTCAAGGGTAGCAACGCATCTGTGACCAGCTTCAAACAGGTCTATTACTAACCGCTACTAACCGGAATATTACTAATACCGACTAACAGGACTTACAGTCGCTAAAAGTCCACAGTTGTGACTCCATCTCTTGTATTCCTCTATAAATTAGTTACTATTAAACTAGTAACAGTATTATAAAACCTATCTACACAATTTCACTGAAACAACACGAAAAGCTACGTAGCAAACGAAAAATAAAAGCGTAAACAAGGATATTAGTTGCCCAGTTCTTATTAAATTACTGCGAAACTTGTCTCGCTAACTTTACGCCCGTGGAGTAAAAAGAAAAAATGGACGGTATATATTATTTCGTCCTCAGTCCTGGTAACGAAGTTGGTCACAGATGCGTTGCTACTCGTCACGAAGATTGAGTTGGTCACCTCTTGTAAGTTACTTATCAAAACTTGTTACGTGTCATGATAACCTACATACATACATAATTTCACCGGAACAATACGGAAGTCTTCGTCGCGAACGTAAAAGAAAAACGTAAACAAGGATATAAGTGGCGGAGTTCTAATTAAATGGCTGCGAAACTTGTCTCCCAAACTTTTCGGCCGTGGAAGAAAAAAGAAAAAGACGGAATATATTTGTACACAGCCCTTACAAATTAGGCAAGTTAGTCACATATGCATGGGCTACTCGTTACGAAGATTGAGTTGGTCACCTCTTGTAAAAGTTACTCATATAAACTTGTTACGTGCCATAAAATCCCACATACATAATTTCACAAAACAATACGGAACTCTTCGTCGCGAACGTAAAAGAAAAGCGTAAACAAGGATATAAGTTGGGTACTTCTTATTAAATTACTGCGAAACTTGTCTCGCAAACTCTACACTCGTGGAAGAATAAAGAAAATAGCTGACGGAATATTATTTTGTATCCAACCTATACATATATATTTCCTACAGTAACTAATATTATTACTGCAAAGTCTCACAAGTGGTATGCATGCTTAGATGAAAGCAAATAAGTAAATACGGTACGCCCATACATCGCATTACTCAACGTTAAATCTTACCAATAAATATAATTGGAGTGTCTGTCTATGACATTGAGAATAAGGTCAATAATTAAATAGAATACGTTATTTATAGGACACCGAACCAAAACAATATCGAATATGCCGCAAATAGGCTGAACCGCTGAACGGATTTTGATGATCCGCTCGTCCCGCGGCGTCTGCCCGTCTCGAAAATCCAACCTGTATTCACGCTGCAACAGAGCGATGAATTGTGATTTTTGCATGGAGATCGTTAGTTGATAGATATATAGTAATAATAGTTCTTGTGGGTTTGATAGTTAGAAGAGATAATGTTGACTGGCAGATAATGTTTCTAGCGTTAAGTCCGCCTTGGTTTTATTGTATGGTACTAAAGTGTTAATAAATAAATAAATAGATAAGGGTTTTTTACTCGGACGGAACCGCGGGCAAAGCCTTATGATGTACTAAGTGGAATAAGCAGTATAATAATATGTGTAGGTCTACAGCTCATTCAATCCATTTATATTTGTCCTCGTAAAACGTCACTTCAAAAAATCACTTTTATTAACTCTACAAATACGCGCGCATTATCCAATTGCAATGTCATAAAGTTCCCTGTTGCATTTTGTACCCAAAACCCTAAAAGCATTTCAACCTGTTGAAAACACTCGTGCATCGCAGTACGGTTCACGAACTACGTTAGGTGGAGAAGGCAAACAGTTAAAAACTCATCTGTTAACACATAAAATACCGGAACGCTGCGAATAGACACTTTATCATTTAAATATCTCTTTCAGAATAGCTCGGGCGCGTAATTAATTGAATGTGGAACAGATCTCGTTCGCAGAGTGGTAGAAAGTCACATTTATTATTTTTATTGTATGAAATGCTTCTATTATTATCTATGCACAGAAGGCTACGGTTCTATTCCAGGTTTGTCACAGATGTCGTTGGCGGCAGCGGATGGATGGAGCTGCATGCTCGTTTGCTATCTTGTGC
>DWLO01002646.1:0-12182 GCA_018245335.1 Dalla quadristriga | reverse complement strand
TTCTGATAATTGAGGAATTAACGGTTAAAAAATTTAAAAAAAAAAGAAATATTTTATATTGAAATTTAACATGAAGTACTTCGCAATGAACACGATATCATTGTTTCATCGTGGCATGCCGTGGCGTCATGTTATTTTTACAAGGTACTTACTTATAGGTATAAGGATTTCTTGCTAACTAGCGAGCTTGTCTTTCAGAAGATAAACTTTCTTATTTTTCTTTTATAATTAGTAGCTTGTGCCCGAGGCTTCGTCTCCGTTAAATTTATGATGTTTCCATTCCCTCGGAATCTGTATATTTATTTTGGATCAAAAGTGTCCTATATCCGTGACTTAAACTATCTCTCTACAAAATTCTATGTAGATTGGTTGTATGGTTGGGTCGTAAAGGCGCATCAACTTCAACATCTGTGTAGTAAAAATAAAAAGTAAAAATCTTACTAACCTTACATTAGTAAGGTTAGTAAGATACATGCACAGTACAATAATGTACATTATATACCACCGCTAGAAAGGGTGGTTTGCTTATGAAATAATCTTTTTATTTTATTCCAATCTGCTTTCTAATTGGTGAATCGAGAATCTTTGTTCGGAGCAATTGTTTAAGACGTAATCGGAAAATCATGTACACGTTCTCGTCAAACTTAATTGGACCTGGATAATTTTTAATTTTTTTTATTGGTTATTTACCTATGACACAAAAACTTACTTTTTCCGCATAGGTATTTAACTGTGGCTGTTATGTTATTATGTTCAAGATTCCTTGAAAACACCCTGATTTTGCCTCGCGCACCCTCCTTCACTGTAAAGAATGATACAATGCTGATTGCCGAGCAAAGCTACATACGCAATTTAGAGTTAGAGCAATAGTTCGTGGAAATAACTTGGCTGTTTTTAATGTCTTCGTTGCTATACAAACGTTTTGGGACATAAGTGTTCGCTGAGTATTGAAACGGGCAGTTGACACCTTTTCTGTTACAGCAACGACAAATTAGTCTTGTCGTGACTGACTTATTTGAGGGAAAGCAACAGTGGCCTCAAAACGTCATCGAAATAGCTGAATGTGTACCTACAAGACACGTCAACTCGTACTGCCGAGTTTTAAATAGATCAAATTTGGAGGCATACTTATTCTTTAGGCTCAAGGTTCGTTAATAGCCGGTGCTTAGTATCTCCTAATATTATTATAATATAATAGATTGGGTTCGTTGAACTGCTGCAGTTTCCCGTATGTCGATTATATTGATTTAATTTTACTGCCACTAATCCATATCATTTATTCAAATTCTACGGAAATTATAACGGAAACTTTCAGGGTTCGTCAGCAGTAGGTATCAACCGCAGTTTCCAGATCTTTTATTCAAGTAATTTAATTTCATAATATATTTAAATTATGGGGCAAATCCCAGTAGTCCTACTGGAAAGTCTTACAAGAAAGGGCTATTTTTGGACCTACTCTAATATTAACTACTTGTTGGAAATTTAAATTTTTCCAAATTTCATACGACATGTTCAGGACATGGTAAATTATTCCATTGTTAATAGATGTCGCTGTCAATATTTATAGAATGAGCTATTTCAAATGCCTGTGGTCTAGTCTACCACCGCGTAATACTTCCGCCACTCTGAATAGAGTAATAATAAAATATTAATAATAAAAGTATGTCATTACGCTGTGTGTGATTATTTATAAAAATATTTCTAATATTCATAAAAACAACGAATTCAACGCGAACGAATGAAACGTAAATAGTAATAAAGCTTTGAATCTAAAAAATATCTTAAGAAATCGATTTTAATTAAAAATAATAAGCTACTAACTATCTATCAGGAGAGCATTTAATCCACTTATATTTCCAAGTAGTGTATTGTTTTATTATCTTAGAAACTCTCAATAAAAAAAGGAAGTTGGTACGGGTAAACACAATTGACAAACCGGATGCATTGTATAGCGTGGAAATAGAACACCGAGAACTTATGAATTGCTTAATTTTTTACGGCCCCCTTTACTCCGTCTATAAATAGAAAAGTCTAATTAAAAGCATCAGGCACTCGGTTATATAACAAGTGTAAAACTGTCGTAATTGGCCTATATGTCTCTCCCGCTTACCATTCGTTATAGCCTACCAGTAGTTACAGCTACAGACTCCGACTCACACTTGGCCGGATTTTATTATTTGTGGTTTAAGTTTGTTCTATAATAATAATATAAGTAAGATTCGACTAGGATAAACAACTTCTGGAGTAGGAAATTAATTGTGTTGAAATGTGAGGTGTTGCTATTCCTGGGGACTAAGATTGGTGTATGGTAGGTAGGGTAAGAATGTATACGTGGTGACCGACAACTCCCAGACGGAAACAGCAATTGCTTGAAAAAACCTTGAATTTTTTCCCGACAGAAACGGCTGTCGTCCTGAAAAAACAATATACACGCTCCATCTGGCAAGAACCTAATATACTTTACTGTAGTCATACTATAACTCTTAGGCTACAACTACTAAGTGGCTAACAATTATTTTTATAACTTATTGGCTTATATAGTACTTGTTTTGCCTCAGGTTTTTGTTAAATATGTTGATTCCGGAGAAAACACAATGTACTCTGTGGGAGAGAATGCAAAATAGCACATGCCAATTGTTGACACACTGACAAGTTTATTCTTTTTCATGCATACACTCTTATGCATTCCTGTTTAAACACAGTTTTTAATGTTTTTTAAATAATAACTAACGTGCATTGTCAATACAACTGTGCGTTGTCGATCATACATTGTACCTAATGTGTAAATAACGGCGCGTAGCCAACCGATAAATTAGTTGTTTGCCGTTACGTAATAATTTAGCCCGGTTGTCATGCCCGAAGTCCGATTCAATTTTATTGCAATTGCCTCTACTACGTTCATCTACGCGATCGCGAGCATGCATTGAATAGCTCTTCGTCATGTGGTATGTATAATAATAACACATTCATCAATAGAGACATACGAATAATGTTTGCTACAACCCTCTTGTTACGTCACGCTGCTCTCTCCAATCTTCTTCCAATTGCGGAGTCTGGAATAGTGAATATGCGTGTAGTTTAAATTTGGTTCCAATATTTTTTTCCGAATAATTTTCGTTAAGAAATTCAATCTAAGCCATAATTTTCTCATTTTATTCCTTTTTAATGACAAAAAATAATAATTGAAATGTGCTAAATAGGCGAGCTAAATTTAAAATTACGAAACGCAACGCCATTATTTAGTACGAAACGTTGCGTCATCCGCTCTCGTAGGTGTAGACGTTTGTATAGTGTGTGTAGTCTTTAGATTACGATTCGCAAGTCTCGTGACGTCACGCGCGAAATAGGCGGTGTTTAAACAGCTCAAATGTATTCTCGGTTGTTAATATTTTGTTTGTATTAAATTAAACATTTTTAATAATATTATATTTTTTACTACTCTATTACGATGTAAACAGTGATATAAAAATATTTAATAAATACTGCATATAGCCCATCAGGGATGGTTGCGTTAAAGTTCAGCAGAGTAGACTAAACGTTTTTGGCAGAGCATAATTTGTTTTGTATTGTTTAATTATGATCGAAATATAATACGCTGATTTGGCATAGTGAAAATTTTACTAAATTCAATGATTATTTAACAACGTCTGTTATTGTGATTTTAAACTTCAGCTGTATCATATGTATTCTGTTATAGTTGTGTGATATAAATATTTATTATTGTTAAAAATAATTGGAACACTTAAAAATTATTCTATTTTCTGGTTTTCTTTTTCACCAAGTTTTGTGTGTGCCGTTGCCTTTAAATTCGTAGTACTTCCTTCACCTTCAACGTATTGATTTTGACAAACTACTTGTTTGAAGAAACAAACATAATGTCAAGCTATGTATTAGTCAAAATTCCATCGTTTTGTGCGATTGTAAATTATAAATCGTTGATCTCAGACAGATACAATTACAAGTGACCGATACTATTATATAGCGTTGGTCGATAGTGGTGTTCAACATAACTTTAAATTAGGAAGGGATTTGGGAGACTGCAAAATATTGTGTTATATAATTTTAACCGGGTCCTTTGTAATAAATAGCTTTGAGAAGTGGCTGTTAAGGAAACAAGGGATTTTGTATGACTTAAGGGCAAAGGAGTAAGTAACTTATCTTGAGTTAAAGGTTAAATAATACAGCGTTCGACGACTGCGCGAGGCAACGTGTGCTCCTGTTTGCATAATTCATTGATCGGAGTCATTGGTGTTCAGGTCGACAGCTACGAACGTTGTTTATCTGAATTTGAAATCTACGTATTCCAATGATGTCATGAAGTCAAATTGCACTTTTTTAAAGGAGTACTGCGAGGACTTTAGTTATTTTTATGGAGATTACAAAATTAGACGATGACTATTTAGTTTTTTTTTTCTGTGGGGATTCCATTACTATATTTTCTTGACACCAGATAAATAACGCTTAAAACGTTCCTCGTCGCAATTTTAGTTATAGGCAGTAATTGTGTTTAGGTCGGAAGGATCGCTATCTTCGATCTATATGTGATCACGAGGCGTTTTATCTTTGTCCTGATGACAAGCAACGCGTAATACTAGCCCTATTCTGATTACGCTTGATGGTCTCCCATGCACGCTAAATCATAAAGGCAGGCATTAACCATCAAGCAACATAACAAGGTTGGACAAAAGGCTTGTATTGTTAGGTTAGTCAAAAAATGGTGCAGACACTTTATTATCTCGACTATTCTTATGCAAATAGAGAGTTAAGTTTGTAGGTTAACACGTAACGGTCACATAATACGTTTTTCCTTGTTCACTGTTCCAATGGCCCAATAGATAACAGACTAACAGTAATTGTGTTACCTTTTTGTGTTTCTTATGTGTGCATTGAAAAATACATGTTATTAAATGAAAGCTACATTTTGTTAGAAGCCTGCTACGTTTGAACTTATTCCTAAAGTACCTACTACCAAGCTAGCAACGGATCACGAGTTCTGCGACCAAGATCGATCGACCCGATTGGATTGTGGACTTGTGGGTAGCATAGAATTAGATGTTTGCAGTCATATTAGTTGATATCAACCGGCTAAAAATATGTGTAAACGTTCTATGTTTTAGCATTTTTAATAAATCCGAATAAAAATTATATTTCATACCAATATTCTACCCACTACCTACACTCTATAGCGATACACCACTGCTCTCAATGTTTATTTTTACTTTTTTCTTGGCTATATTGACATAATTTGAATGATAAAAGTACGCCAATATATACAACACAAACAAACATATAAAAACAACATATAAAAGTTAATACATATAAACGTTAAAAAAACATTAAAAAACATATAAAGTGAAAGTAAAAACACAATATACGATAAGATACACTATACAACAAAATTGGAAGTATCTACTGTAAACCTAACCTGTAAAATTACACTTTAAGTATAGAAATCAAGTTATGGGATTTTACTATATTTATACTATCACACTAGGGATTTGGATGATTTGTAGTTACAAAAATCCCCTGAAGTATTACCATATGGGTATGGGTAACCAATGTCTCCTGCGACGTTCGGTCGCCTGTTGATGCGAGGGGAAGAAATGGTGTCAACGGCTTTTTATCAAGAATTTTGATTGGATATTTAGAGGCAAAGTTAATGTTATCTTGTTTGGTAACGTCGCAGTGAAGATAAATCAACTTTTGGCCCATATGTACACAGCATTTATCTTCTCATTCCTTCGTCACTATCATTTCCTTTTCTACATCTTATCGCGTTTCGCTCATGAAGTTAGGCGTTCAGCTTTATGGGTATATATTTTTTCGTGATTACGAATTATGAGTTTATCTGCTTATGCGTAATTATCACGTAGGTAAGTAGGTCAAGTGATTTTTATTTTTCAGTTTCAATTAAATTCGGATTATGAAAATTAAACGCGTTAACTATCGATGCTATTGCATAAGTTACCTACTTATTTATTCGGTGAAGGTGATCGTCTATTATTTTGTAATTAAATCTGATATCTCAATTATGTGAGAGGTACGTGTACGATTCGATTGCTCGAAATCGGTATCACCCGGGAACAAGAATGGGGTTATCGATCTAAAGTTAGAGAACGATTTCAATACACGCAATGATGCAACGGTTCCACGTGGGGTAAATAAGGCTTTGCGTGATGTTGGTGCTTTGCATTACAAAATGAAGTAGCGTCGGACGCGTCGGTGGCGTCTATTGTTGGCGGCATCTCGTTGCCATCTATTATTGACTCGCCGCTGGAGATAGTTGGCGGTGCGCCAGCGCAAACCACGTGGCCGCCAGTCACGGGACGAGACAAGCGCGCTGGTGTCGGATGCCCCCCGCACACTGCGCTTCTGCGCGAACGTCTTATGTTTTATGGACGCCGGGTGTTTCACTAAAATGCACTAATGTGCTCTTAACCATATACTTAGTAGTAATTAGAAAATCGCGTTTATGGTTCTCAACAAATAGGTAAAACATACGGACAGGAAATGGAAATACTCATTTAAATATTTATGTAAGTAAATGTGACAGTAGAGCTAGAACTAAGTAAACCTCTGTTATCGACCGAGTCCGTATAGACTAAAAAGACGCTTTATTAAACTGAAGTTTTTTGCTTGTTATAGCTGAAACACCAGATAAGTGTCCGTCTAAAATGAAAAAGGAAAACGGCGCGAAAGCGGTGGGATGCAGCAACGGGCACGCGAGCACTCCAAACGGGCGCGCCGACGACGAGGGCGGCGGAAGCGTGGCGCCCCCGCGCGTCTCTTACGCGGCCGCCGCGCGCAAGGCGCCCTCGCCGCAAGCCAATAACACGCCACCGATGTTTCCGCCCAGTACAGGTCCGCTTTCTTACGACGATGTCTCCTACTTCATTTCACAAAACATACCAGTAGACAATTATCGCGAAATACTACATATTAAAAATAGGGACAAAATTAATCGTAAAGAGTGTAAAGATCACATCGTAAAACCGGAAGTTTCGTTGTGCATGGAGCACTCTCCGCGACGCCCCTGTGCGTCTCCACGCAGCTACGCAAGGCGCCCTCGCCGTAGGCTAATACACACCACCGATGTTTCCGTCGGTGTCGCTATTCCGCTTGACAAATTGATATCAATTGACAAGTATCACGAAATGCTACATATATTATTATTAAACATAGGCAAAAGGCTTAATATTGAAAAAAAAAGTTGCGCAAGAATTGAATGCTCGTTATAAAATAGAAATTAGTGGTAAATAGACATAAAACATTGCTCTTACGCCAAATCTACCAATAGCGATGGTAGGTACTTACCTGATTTGATTCGGTTCGACCGTAGCAAATTGCAGTATCATCCACCCGTGACGGTAGGACAGATGTTCCGAAGTTTTCTGTGAATATAACTACATATATTTTCTTTCCGATTCTCGAACAGTTTTCTATCTATAACTTTGCTTACAGTTAAAACATAACTGATATAGCGCTTATAGTATATTAAATTGTAATAACATTCTAAGGTGCAATTGATCGCACTGAGTCACAGTGACTTATTTAAATAGCTTAAATGTGTATAATATTATTTAAATACACAATATATTTTGTTTTTATCTTTCTTAAAGTGAACGTTTCTGTTTACCTAATTTACATACAAATTGTTTCATTATATCCTGTTCACTGATCGGTATAATATTATTTTTACAGAAAGCCAGAAGCCTAAGAACAGTAACGATAAGACACCGCAGACAAAGCCCGCAAGCCCTACAGTAAAAGTAAACGGAGATACAAAAATGTCCAACGATAATGATAGTAAAAATAATATTTTAGGTACCAAAGAACCAATATTGAATGGCAGTGATAATTCACATGAAATTTGTATCAATGGTAATCCAAAAATAAGTTCAGATTGTGATATTAGTAGTAGTGATAATACTAAATTAGTTTCTAATGGAGTTAATAGTGATTCAGAAGATACAAAATCAAGTAAGTCAGATGAGGGACACGATGTGTTACCTAACGATTGTCCTAACAAATCATCGGAAGGTAAAGCCTGTAGCAAAAAGAAAGAAAAGAAGATTCTTTTGACAGACCAAGTAACCGAATCGGAGAAAACGAAGATTACTACGGAGAATAGTAGCACGGAGGGGAAGAAAGAGACTGATAAAACAAAAAAATCGGATAATGAATCTGAAAAAATAAATGGTGAAACCACTATCGTAGTGAACGGGGATAAAGAGAGAGAATCGTCTCCGAGTGAAGATGGCGATGAGAAAAAACGTGATGCTGAAGTAGTTTTCATTCAGGATATGGGATTCACTGTTAAAATTGTAAGTCCCGGAGCCGAGCCATTGGACATACAAGTGAGTATATTAGTTCATAGTTTCATACCTTTGATTAACAAATTAGTCTTAGACAAATTGCCTTACATTTTGTTTGGCTGGCAATCCACTATTCATCTAGATGTAACTATGTGATTCATTTAACTACAAAATTGTTCATTGCGCTTGACAGACAGACCGGAAAACTAATTAAAAATGAAAGTGTACTTACTTAATGCAAAAGATTCTTATTACAATTCAACCTATTAACCTTATTCCAATAGTGTATGGATTCAAATCAAGTGCACTACATAAAATAATTTGATTTGTTTTTATTGTAATAATTTGTTTGTGTTTGTTGTCAAAAACAAGGCTGTATGTTAAAGTACATTTATGGTGTTAAAAATAATCTTATTTTGTTATAGGTATCAAGTATGGAACTCGTGCAAGAAATTCACCAAGTTTTGATGGACCGAGAAGACACATGTCACAGGACGTGTTTTTCGTTGCAACTCGACGGTGTCACTCTTGATAACTTTGCTGAGTTGAAGAATATTGAGGGTTTGAAGGAAGGCTCAGTAATAAAGGTAAATTATTTTCAGTTTAGCGCTAAGTGCCTGTATTAGAAATGTGAGGACGAGGGATAGCCGCGATCGGTGTTTATTAATATCCCTTTAGACATCTATTAGTTCCTTATTCATATCTGTATCTTTTCGCATATTATATAAATCGCAAGAAAAAACTGTATTCAATGTTCGGATTTTAGAAAAAAAAAACAATTACTTAAATTTTGCACTTTAATTGTATACATACTGAACTAAGTTATTTGCATATTCAAGTACGTACTGATAATTTAAACTCATAATGTGAATAGTGCAAGATGCACTGATGGCCTTATAGATAGATGAAAGTCGAAATAAATTATGAAACATGGATGCAATGAAAAATTTGACTCCTAAATATTTTTAGTAAGATTTTTTTTGTATGGATTCCAATTGCGTATACATTATTAATTCAATAAAATTAAAACATGATTAATACATATGTCTGTCTGTATATACATAAATGCAAAACACCAATCTAAACGCATGACTTCAATGATTTGTAACACACACACGAAATTGTATGTAAAGGTGAAACTCATACTGTAAGTCTCCTTGAAATATCTACATCTTGTGTGGATCGGCCGTCCCTAATGGCTCTCTTTTTCTTTCTCTTTCTTTCGGCGCTGACAGTGTTGTAATCACCTTAAACTGAATGACTCAATCTCGCCATATTGCATGAAAGATGAAGAGTAGTATTTTGCTTCAAATAGGAGCACTGCTTCCACCTTTGCCTAACTTTCGTGTTTACTGATGATAATTCACGTCATAAAATCGCGGTCTCGCAGGACACTCGTTTTTGAGCTGGATTTCAAACTGAAGTGAAAAAAAAACCCGAATACTTAGTCTTAGACGCAATAAAACGAAGCAGTAACTTTTAATGCGGATATTTATATTCATAAACAACATTATTAAGCATTTTAAAAATCTTCGTCAATATCCCCATCGATTATTATTTCCGCTTTTAGTGTCAGGTACTAAATCGCAACCGATGGGCAAGAAAGGTCCTCGGAAGGAGACCACGACTCGAAAAAATTAGCACCCAGGTGGAGTGGCGTATATTAGGGAAGCCAATGTCCAACAGTGGACCTGCAAAGAGTGATAGATGAATGGATGAAACTTTTTATATTTCCCAGGTTGTGGAGGAGCCATACACTATGCGCGAAGCCCGTATCCACGTCCGTCACGTGCGCGACCTCCTCAAGTCCATTGACTATGTGGACGCGTACGCCGGCCAGGAGTGCAGCTCCCTCGCCTTCCTCAACGTTGTCACTCAGGGTGATATATTAGGTAGTTATTTATTTATTACTAGACAACTCCATAATTCTAACGGCACTCGTCTCGTATTTCGAACGAAGGCTTCCTGGTTAGATTCTCGTGCCTCAGTTTTATGTGTTCGTCCGTGCCATCCGTAGCACAAGGATAATACCGCTCGTGTACAAATATGATGTCGATCATTTACGACTTGACATCCTATAGGGCTATTGTTGGCAATATTCCTTTATGCACATTCACAGTGTGTAATAAAGCGTTGTGTATTCATATTTAGTGTTACGTGTTACAGAGAAAAAAAAGTCCCGTCCGGAGAGCGTGGACTGCACACCGCCTGACTACATAATGCCCGGCGGTGCCGAGCGGCCGCTACTACCGCTGCACCCGGGGCTCACTAAAGAAAACAAGGCACCGCAATGCTTGAAGGTATTAATGTCTATTCATGTGACGTTTGTCACTGCTGGGCATTAATCTCTCCTCAATGCTGAGGATACCTGCACCCGGCAGGCTGGACACAATTAATTGAAGTTCTTAGGCCACCCTGACATTAAACCGGAAAACAACTGCATAATGTGCTATGGTATTCTTAGCGTCCGATAAATTACCAGTTTCACAGCAAAAAGTCAACACTAGAATAAAGCGCGGTTAAGACTTCGTTGGTAAGGTGCGAGGCTCGAACCCCTCTAACTGTTAGGAGTTAGTGCGTTTTAAATTTTTAAGTACATATAACTTGCTTCAACCATGAAGGAGAGCTTCGTGAGGAAACCTGCATGGCTGAGCGTTCTCTCACAATTGACCAGCAGGTAGTGGTTAACCTTTAACCCCTCTCATTGCGAGGACACTCATACTCAGTAGCGGGGCAGGTAATGGTTTGATAATGACGATGAAAATAGAAGTGATTACCAGGTGGTAGAACCGGTATACGGTTCTCCCGGGGCGGTACCAGGGCTTCACTCATTTTTGCCGTGGAAAACTTGTTTTTTCTACAATTATGTTCCGGTCGGAAAGCTGCGGTTGCCGGTTACACTTATACAAGAGGCGACCA
Organism: Dalla quadristriga; assembly: GCA_018245335.1. Classification (NCBI taxonomy): domain Eukaryota; kingdom Metazoa; phylum Arthropoda; class Insecta; order Lepidoptera; family Hesperiidae; genus Dalla; species Dalla quadristriga. The sequence goes on along the minus strand of DWLO01002646.1, from coordinate 948 downwards.
CCTCAGTCGTCAGGGATTGTGACGCATCTGTGACCAGGTTCGAATAGTCTAGGACAAATACTAACTGTTACCAACTAGATCTAGATATACGGCAGTATGTCAGACTAGTTCGGCAAAGAAAGGGCGTCGCGCAGGAAGTGTATATATTTACGAACCATTCCGAGCTGCTTTCGACCCCGTATCTCAAAAACTATTAGACCTTCACCCTTGCAATTTTGCATGTCCAATAAAAGTCCGTTGAACACCTAGACACCCAAATTTTATAATTAAAACTATTATAGTTCTTGAGTTATTGAGGTCTGAAAAGTGTCATTTTTATCATTGATATTTACTAACAGTCCTTACTGCCGCAGTTCTATGACTTTCTTAGTAGTATTAACTAACTATTATAAATTATTCCTGTGAATACCGAGTACTGACAGGACTGTATAACTAACAGTCCCTTTTACAGTCTTATTTGAGGTTTGTCGCAGATGTCCATGGGCGACGGTGGATGGTGGGAGTGCATGCGCGTTTGCAATTCTCAGTATTGACCGGGCGCCGTCCCCAGGTTCTGACGACGTCGGGCTGGAACCCGCCGCCGGGCCCGCGTAAGATGTGCGGCGACCTGCTCTACCTACACGTGGTCACGCTCGAGGACCGCCACTTCCACATCACCGCCTGCCCGAGGGGATTCTATCTCAATCAGTGAGTTTACTTACAATACAATCGAATACCATAACTCCTTGTTGTACACGAAAAAATAAAGACACAAAGTACAGTTACATAAATACATAGTGACAATAAACAAAAGGCGGTACCAAGAACGCGTGGCGCGTTCGCGACAAAAAAAACGCATATTGACATACAAACGGTTGATTATGGTTAGGTCATATAAGCATATTCAATTTAATTATTGCCCTTAATTTTAATATCACAGACAGACACAAAGTTTTATTTATCGGTAAG
>DWLO01002645.1:0-12183 GCA_018245335.1 Dalla quadristriga | reverse complement strand
GTCAACGAAAAATATTTATATAATATTATCGCAACACCGAATGAAAGACCGAAAGCGAAAGCGACACTTTAATAACCCGGAATTATGAACTCATACGTCAAGTGTCCGTTTTTTTCGACAGTGAACAAACGATCGACAGTATGGCATCCTGTGAAATCCGATGTTAAATCGCTGCCATTTTGTTAGTTACAATGCGCTAAACAACATCCCTGTTGTGTTTAATAGGAAAGCTATTTACGCAAATTTAAATAGATACGGTTAATAAGTAAAAAGATTTCTGCATTAATCAGTATTTCATCACTTAAATTTAATTAGTGTTTATAAGTAAGGACGTTAGTATTTTGTTATTTGAGCCTCTTCTAATGATATCTATCATGATTTTTTCACCACTAAAATGCTTAGGTACTACTAGTATTAAAAATTTGAAAGTGTGTTTGTTGGTATATTAGTCTGTCCTTCACGCTGCAACAGAACTATGGATTGACGTGATAGTTTGCAAAAAGATAGTTTGTGAGTCAGAGAGTGACAAAGGCTAGTTTTTATTCCGGAAAAATGCACAGTTACTGTATGGTAGAGATGCGTAATTTACGCGGCCGGGCCGCAGGCAAAGCCTTGAAACTTATAGTACAACAATTTTTAATGTAAATTTTTTGTTTTTCTGTTATACCTACTTACGACCGAAAAAAACCCGAAGTTGACAAACATTTTTTTTATAGTGAACAGCAAACAAGCATGCAGTTCCAAAAACCAATGCCGCCCATGGAGATCAGTGATAAACCCCGAATAGGACTGATTAACTGGGACTGTTAGTACGCACGTACTAACACGAATATTGGTACAATCTGTACGAATATTCGGGTTTCAAAGAATCCTATGATCATTTCCTGTTAAGATCATATGACCGGCGTCACATGTTTAGTTTAGTCGCTCACGATTACTCACGAAGCATGGTCTTGTTTGCACGCGATACGACTACATAGCGGAATTCATATTGAGTACGTATGACTGTCCCTGTTATTGGTTATTAAATGTGCACCTTTCAAGAATTGTAAAAATGGTGTCGGTGTTTACGTATTTTTGCATTTTTCCCATTTTTCTGTAAGGCGATGCATAACTACTGAGGCAGGTGGGCGTATAAATAGGTTTTTACATTATTCATCTATTTAAAATTTACGATATTATCAAAAATTACTTACCTTGATTGATGGTCACTTAGGTAGCCTTGATCACGGTCACGTACTCTATCCCTGTTAAAAAATGTCATCATTAATGTTAGGAAATATTTTTTTAGTGGGATTTTACTGTCAAACCGTGCAGAAATCCTGTTAGCCAGATGATACTCCATAATGTGCTCCAAGGCGAGTTAAGTCTGCTATGCTCCACTTGACTTGCTTAGTGGACTAAGGCCCAATAACCCTTGCTACCCTTGGTAGCACTCTTTTTTTTATTGATTAACGCTTACACACTCACATACAGAAAACAACAAATTACCGCCCAAGATCTAAATACAAACATTTATCTGCCGAACAAATGTTTGCCACATCCGGGGATCGAAAGCGAGACCCAAGGCTCGTCAGTCAGGGTTACTGACCAGCGCAAATAGAACCGGAGTAGTAGACGAACTATTGCTCTACTAAGACTTCACCCGGAATGGTCCCGTGGGGCAAGGTGGGGCGGTAGATAAATATTGCTAGATTGCAACTAGTCCAAGTGAGACGCGCTGGTGGTATGGTCAAACTCCACTTTGACCTAAACGCACTTGGATCAAGACGGCTGGTCACGTCGTGTAACTACGACCAAATTACCGACCAAATAGTCGTTAAGGCTACTTTGTCCAAGTGTGCTTTGACCGTGCCACCGCGGCATTATGGGCAACACGAGTCTGTACGTAGGTACTTTCAACTCTGTCATCTTAAGTTTCTACCGTGTTTTTAAGACTAGACTTTTTTACTATGAACAATAACAAACAAAATATTGGCTTATTACCAAATTTGGCTATTAACAAAACAAACCTGGTATTATGATCACTTAGATAGCCGCGCTCTCGCTCCCTCTCCCGTTCCCTCATCAGTTCATTGCGGTCGCTAAAACAATACAATGGAAATTTAAATCGCTAGTTGAATCCAACTGCCTTACTAATAATATTATTCTACTCCTACTTCATTTTAGATGTAGATTTTAGGCTTGGAGCCTTGAAAAGGACATATTATTATACTATATACTTTTCTTAATTTATTCCATAAGGGGAAAGATGATAGTTTGTATAGAAAAGCGAATTTATTCATTCGAAACTATGTGAGGGTAGATGGATAGATGCTTGTTGCTTTATCACACAAAAAATTGTGTATCAATGGTATGCAATAATGTAATAATAATAATAAGTCCACAGGGCAGCGTGTGGCGAGCTGTTGGGGATTAGCGACCCCACGAACCCGACTTCCCCCTATACTCGATCAGGCCCCTCATCTCTGGCTGATCCCTCATCAGTGACTTTAAGGGGCCTCTATGTGTTAGACCTGTGTCCCCACGCAAGCCTTCCAAATGACCGGGAGCCTTCCAGTTACAACTGGGAGCCGTGATATGTCAATGAGATACATAATAATAATATAAATACTGCTTAGTAGCGGTTTCTTTAATAATTCCTTTACCATTCAGGCTTCACTACTCTGGAACTCCTTACCAATACACATAAATAGAGCTCAAGATCACAACTTTTCCCATCTACCAAGGGTTGACTGGTAGATAATGCTATAAGGAATTAAGTCCGCCCATTGATGTATTTTTAAGTACATAAATAAATAAATAAATACACTTTATTGTACACCATCGATACAAAAAACATAGACGATACGAAACAAAAAATACGATAAACAAAGGTCGGTTTTATCGCTAAGAAACTATTTCGTGCAGACAACTTTATTGCCCCCAAAGTGTATTTTATTATTAAAGAAAGAATTTCTGTTAACTCGGTTTTTAGTTTGATAGTATTATTATTTCGTTTAAAGGTTGACTGGGAGAGAATGCTTTTAGCATTAAGTCAGCCTTTTGGGTACATATTTCTTTGATATTAAGGATTCAAATAATAATAAATTAGTAGGAAAAGAACTGGAACCCTGAGGCAGGACAAATCCTACTTACCTACCTTGTTATCAAAACCATCCTCATAGGTGGCAAACAGGAAATGTAAGCTTTGTTTGGAATTTTTTTTGTTCAGATTTGCAGTAGATGTTTGTTGTTGCAAGCTTTGTTGAATTTCTAACCACGCTTAATTAAATACATTTTTCATTCATTAAATTAAGAAGCACGAATACACGGTTTCATGTTAATCAGCAAATACAAACTTTGTCATCACTTTTCTTCCCAGTCCTTTTCCTCGTCGTTAAAAAAAAAAAGTAAAAGCATTGAACATTAAATTCTACGTCGGTTTTCTTCTGTCCTTATTTTACGGTTCCAAACTCAAAAATATGGGGATACTTAAAAATTAGGTACCTATAATAACCATCCCGATCAGATCGTGCGCTTTGCTGACGTTCAACGCCTAGTCGGTGCGGCAACGGCAGCGTCGACGAGCGGCTACCACCTCCCCCGCCAGAGCATTGCGAAGCTGGCCCTTTGACACAAAACATTTTTCGATTTATTATTTTGCTACCGAAGTGATATCCATCCATGTAGTGTCTTTTTCAAAAATATTGTCTTCACCAAACACTAGGCCCTCCAGTTCTAGGACTAGAAAGGTGCTGAACTGTAAAGAAGTGTAAATACGTAGACAAATACTACCTTTCAACCTTAACATAATTTGTTATCTTCTGTTTCTGGCTTATCTTCCTTTCGCTTCCTCCTGTGTAGTTCTTCATTACGTAATATTAAACAGCAGATAGAATTATTTGCTAATCAGCTCATTGGAAGACGAGAAGTGAGGTACCTACTGTATATTATTCGTTATCAAGATTGTAATATCTTCGTTTCAGTTCATTTGTTATATTCAGTACTTATCGGGTTTAAGAGGTAACAGGTTCAATTACAAATTGAGTTCGTCTGTATACGGGTCGTCGGTGGTAATAGTTCCTTGATATTGCGAAGTTTTCTACCGTAAAACGTCCGGCCCACAATCCATTGTCCAACGAGTCTGTTGCAGAAGGCTAATCTTCGATTGCGACAAACTTCAATAACAACGAATCAGCGTTCCTTTGTCTTTGCATTGTATAGCATTGAGTGCAGGTGGTCAGCTCTGTTTAATGTTCATGAAATGTTCCCAGTATTTACGAGTATATGCAAACAACGAATAATGTATGAATGAATAAGTACTATTCAGGGAATTAAGAACCTACTCTAAAATAAAGTGAGTCATCTCTCAGAGGGATATTTTGGAAGATATTCGTATCTCTCAGAGGGATATTTTGGGATGGTTATAAAACCATCTTTATTTTTAGATTCTATTCACAACCTTTTATAAAATACCCCGTCTGATATTTGGATTGACTGTGTTTCACATAGTAAATATTTCCTTTTCTTTTCTTTCGTATCCCCCTGTGAGTGGGTACAGCTGCAGCCAGGGTATAACTAATATGTATACCCTATGTTCACATTTAGTCAAATAAATTCACACTCCCAGCTATGATTGCTTCTGGATTAATCTTTTTGCAATTTCTTTACCTTAACCTTTTGAATATCGTCTATGAATTTAGATTTTGAGTTTTGATTAGATCGTTTATTTTCTAGTAAGTAAGCTTACTTATGAACAGAACACGTATAGACTAGGTACTCTGTAAGAGTTGAAACTTAAGAGTAACACTTACGTCGCCTAGGTGGGTATGGGCTTCGTTGATTTGAAGGCGGCATATTGTCATTATATTCTAGAAAGAAAGGAGAAAAGCATCAAGTAACTTATTCTATTTGCCGTTACTCTCTTTGGAATTTCGATAACTTTTTTGGTAAAGTTAGGGTTAAATTTGGGGTTTACATTGTAATAGCCTTTTTCAAAATACAATACGTTCCAAATAAAACATAATTATATTCAAAGACCTTCTAAATGCTTGGGATAAGCCACTTTTCATAATTTTGCTCAATCTTAATGCTTTGATCAAATCAGTATCAGAATTTGAACCAAAATATTTAGCTTTGGTTACCTCCGCCGTACGCCCTGGGTAAGCGTACACACGTATGCTTCTGGCCTCCGTCAGTACGAAATGTCTAGTGCCAGTAGCCGCTATTAGATTTTCCCACGGATAGTGAGATAAAATGTTTGGAGGCATACTGATATTTTTAACTAATAGTATTTAAAGGACAGAGTAGAATAAATAGAGAAGGAAGAAAGATATAGTTTTAATCTAAGTAATCAACATCAAAGCATGATAATAAAAGGCTACAACATTTAACTATCTACGCAAAAGCAATGTCGCCTTACACAAATTTTAACATAAATGTAATGAAGCTACAAGAAATAGGTAACTGTAATCTTTTGAAACTATAAAGGTATTATTTTTTTTATGAATCTAATTTTTTGGATGCTATTTTTACATGAAGTATTTTTTATTTACCTAAATCTTCCATGCTCTGACTCAATAAAGCTTCGAACGTGTGCAGACTGTAGCTCTCAGCGTCCATACCTTTGGCGAGGGTATTTCGTAAATGCATCTCGTATTCGAGGAGAAGCCGCGAGGTCGGCGACCCCGGCGCCGGCGTTGCGCTTGACTGCGAGGCCTGACGCGACAAGCAGGGCTTTTGCTGCGGAGATAGATTACATTAGTTCTTTTTGGACTTGGCAAATGACCTCACCACAAGAAATTTTGTTAAAATCAATATGACAAATTATTGAAATTTCTTATTCCGCGACAGGGGGAAAAATTGGTTAAACGCGTTACGGAAGTAGTGGTTGCGAAAGAAATATGAAAATAGTTTTAAATTTAACCAAATCTGTTCAAGCAATCGATGTCATGGTACTTGAAGCGGAGCATTGGCAGAGGATTTCGCCGTCGAAATTCCTTCGCGGTATTGGAAACCAGTGAGTCAAAATCACGGCTCGTGAGCGTTTTGTGTAACTCAACAAGCTCTGTATCCGCGTTTTCGACGTTCGAGACGAGGCACTAAGAAGGAGTTCTGAGGAGACAATCTTTAACTTTTTGAAATATCTTCAGTACCTTCAATACCTTCAGTCACAGATTTTAGAAAAAATTTACAGTCTCTTCAAAGCGTTTTCCTGTAGCTACATAGTGAAAGGTACCTGCCCTTACTGCCCCATCTCGAAAATCCGTCCTGTACACCATTTATCCAATTAAGTGCGATGTTTCTATTAATTTAGTTCGATGTCCTGCTACTAGATGGCGGAATTTCTTATTGCTAGTTCTTAAAGCAGTCATTCTTTTAGACCACGTTTTCAACGACAGCGACGGGCGGGGGGCCACCATACAATATTGGTTCTCCCTTCATTCGTTTTATATGATCGCGTTGCTGTCGCCCCGCCCGTCTTGAACGTCGAAAACGCGGATTCAGAGCTTGTTGAGTTACACATAACGCTCACGAGCCGTGAGCTTGACTCACCGGTTTCCAATACCGCGGTCTTGCACTGAGATATCACTATCGATAAAGTTGTAAAATTCATCGGTGTAGTTAAACGTGTCTTTAGTTTGAAATACACGTAAAGCATTCGACATAACCAATTTTATAGCTGATGACTGTTACCTGATATGATTTTGCCGCATAGTTGATGCCGCGCCATTGTTGATATAGTTGGCAACTTAGTTAGATGAGCATTTAAAATAAAAGTTTTCACTCGGTACTCACAGGATGATGATGCTGTCGGGGATCACGGGGGTCGCGTGGATCACGTGGATCACGTGGATCACGTGAATCATGTGAATCACGTGAATCGCGAGAATCCCGGGGATCACGGGGATCACGGGGATCTCGGGGATCACGGAGATCTCTTGAATCACGTGTATCACGTGTATCACGTGTATCGCGTGGATCACGTGTATCACGTGTATCACGCGTATCACGTGGATCACGCGTATCACGTGGATCACGTGGATCCCGTAGATCACGTGAATCGCGAGAATCGCGAGGATCGCGGAGGTCGCGAGGATCACGTGGATCACGATCGCGGCGCTGACAGGGCTCCTGGTCGGAGTTCCCGTTAGAAGAAGAGGGGGTGGTAGCGTAGCACTGGTTGTCGAACATGACGTTGTCGGAAGGCGGGGATAGGTCGCGCTCGCCGCCGCCCAGCTCTAGATAGAGGCCACGTCCAGGGTAACCACTTGGAGCCGCACCAACGCCCACACCGCGGCTGTGCATGAAACAAACCAGTTATAATGTAATTTGTGACTTTATAAATAAATTGAATGAAAATTAGGCACTTTACAACAATGCAGTAATAGTCCAAATAGTATTAGTCTTATACGAGGCTGGACATGCCTTGATGCTTCTGAGGACAACATATTTTTTCTGCCTTTTGTATAAGTAAGATTGCCTTTTGTATAAGTGTAAGCGGCAACTACATCCTCAGACCGAAACCAAAATTGTTTAACTGTCGTGTAATCGCGGTGTATTTGCTGTAACTGACAAACTGTATATCATATCTAGTAACTGGAGTCTCATCTAACCTTACCTAGCTGGGGAGTACAGTAGTTGTAGGAGTAGAGCAGTTGTGAGTTTTATCAGCTGGTGTTCTTGCAAACAATAACTTTGAAGTATGGGCGGTGGCCTCACGCCGTCCTAGCGCCGGCGACCCATCACTTCTAACGTAACTAGATGTTAACCTGGTTGTGAACATTGTCGGCTGTTGTTGTTGATAATGTGCGTGTAGTGGCCGTGGTGCATGTGCTTCAAGGAGCGGTGAACATAGGAGCCGCAGGACGGTAGGCAGGGCCCCGCGCCGTGTAGCGCTGGAGACTCATCTTTGGCTACGTCAAAGGAATCTAAAGTAACGTAGCTTAATAGAGACGTACCGTTGTGAGTTTTGTCGGCTGTTGTTATTGATAATGTGCGCGTAGTGGCCGTGGTGCATGTGCTGCGAGTGGCGGTGACCATGTGAGCCGCAGGACGGCGGGCAGGGACCCGCGCCGGCGTAGCGCCGCCGACCCATCTCTGGCGACGTCACTGGACTCTCAGTTGACGGCATCGGTTTAAGCATGCGTTTCAAAGTACTTGAATCTGCAATAGATAAGTAAACAAGGTCTTGCTAGTAGTATACCTCTTCAGAAACATTAACTCACTAATACCTACTGCTACTAAGGATGCCACTGCTACTAGGTTTATTATCTGCCGGTTTTATTGTGTGAATAAGATAGCAATCGAGCATGCAGCCCGTTGCCCCATATAAAATGTGTGACAAACCTCGAATAGGACCGAAAAATAAACCCATAATGGCTCACTTCAGGGCACGGGTCTCTCCTCACAACTGAGGAGGTTTGGAGCATACTCCACCACACTGCTCCATGCGGATTAGTGGAGGTGTTAGTAGGCAACAAGTTATTCAGGCCGCCCGAAGGCCTCCGACAAGGCCTCCAATAACAACCGAGACCGACGGTGTAACGTGCTCTCCAAAGCACGGAAGTGCTCAAGATATTTTGCCACAAGCGGTCACCCATCCAACTGCCGGTCGGAACCGGTGCGGCTTATAATTCTCAATCAATAGCGATTGACACTCACCGCGCGTCCACAAGCGCTTCACGAGTGCTTTATACTGACTTACCCATATTCATATCCTCTGTGCTCTTCGACTTGGTGCGACGCGAACCCGACGTGTTGTTATTAATCACGTTATGGTTGTGCATAGAATGTCGCTCAGACTCACGGCCCTGAAAATTTATATTTGTTAAATATATTTACATTTATATTTATATAAGATTGGTTGGTGTAGGAGAAGAGGTTACTATCTTAGTCCAAAGGGTTTCAGGGATGCTAACAATCATGATTCCCACGATCCAGTTTTTAACTAACACGAACAGTCCTGTTCAAAGATTTATGCAGATGTCCAAAGGGGCAGTTATTCTGTATTTTCTACGATCGTCACTTTAAACATATTAGAATTGCACATAGCCTACCTACCTTCACTGCCTTTTTTGTAATCGTTGTTTCTTAACAATGATAACTAAATTTAGGTACGCTTTTATGTTCGCTGCCTCGTTATACATGATATGAAAGTGTTCAAAATAACCCGCTCCAATAAAATCTTGGACCGTAAAATGACAAAATGAAAACCGGGTACTTGTCAGATATACACTTTTTACGCAGATTCACAAGTGACATCGTCGGTTGAGATCCGCTCTGAGGGCGGGCTAGCTTTTGTAGAGCATTATCTTATCGTGGTATCGTGGTATCAATGTAAAGTTGTCAAAACGCACAAAATTTGTAAGGCCGGTTTTCGTAGCTTATGTATACTCTAAGGGAGAACCAATTTTATAAGGTCGTGGGTTATTATAATCACCAATAGATGCCGATTAGTGGTTACAAACATAATATATTTATCAGTAACCGCGATCCTTCTGCGACGAGTGTATTGGGTATGAAGACGGCTGATGACACAACACATGATGTATCCTTTAGAGTCACCTAGTACAATATGGCAACATAGGTGACATAGGTTACAAAGGTAACGATGAACAAAACCGACATCAACCAAAAATCTCACTGCTGTCCCCGATGTGCCCTATAATAAGCCGAATACTGAACCGAACAACCGATTGTACTGAATGATCTTACCGATTCATTGCCATCCCCGTAGTCAATGCTCTTTGGCATGTGCTGGAGGTGTTCCTTGCCCGAGCGGGTGGATGTGGCCGATGACTTGGAGGTGGTGAGCGTGCCTCCCGCTTGCACGCCCTCAGACTTGAGATCTTGGTTGTTTTGTCCACCCCCAGAGGCTTGTTGATCTTCGTTAGTCTGCGAAGTTATCGTCAATATTTTAACAAAATTACAGTAATGTGTGGGGTGATTTGTATGCCCCTACCTACGTGTGCTTCTTTATTCCCCCATAAACGATTTGGACTTTAACTATCATTGAAAATGATAGAGGGTGCGATCGAGTGACAAGCGAAACACGTCAGTCCTCTTAAACTAACTAATTTTTAAAACCTATCTAGAAGTAACTATTATGAAACCATAGGACGTAATTAAAAAATATGGGACACTTACATTATTTCCATGTGTGCCAACCGAAGCAGTGACGGTTTTAGGTGCGGTGGAAGTGTTGGTTGTCATGGTAGACGTCTCCTGAGATTTCGGCGGACGCGAAGAAGTCTGGGCGTCGGATTGACGAGCTGCCGCTAATCGTAATATAAAAGTTTCTTCAGTTATTATTGTAGGATCCCTTGATACTTCTATTTTGTGACATGTTTTAATGGTTGGGGACACGTTAATATTTACGTTTAAATTACGTATTTACTAAAGTCAGTTAAATTCTTCACCACGTTAGTTCTTTAACTAACAAAACGACTAAATATATAATACACCATACTCAACTAAACACAAGCAATTCATTCTTATGTTTTTGCGCCTGTTGGTTGTTTTGTTGTCATAGATCAAAGTGGCCGACCTTGTCACTGAAGTCAACATCGTCCGAGGTTCAAGTCCCAGGATACACCGATGACTTTTCTAAGTTATGTGCGGTTTAAGTAATTGAATATCATCTTGAACCTACATGCCTGAGAGTTCTCCATAATGTTCTCAAAGGCGTGTGAAATTCTCCAATCCACACTTGGCCAGCGTGGTGGACTAGGGCCTGACCCTTTTCATCCTGAGAGGCAACCCGTGCCGTGAGGCAACCCGTTAGTAGTGGGTCGTTGATTGTTTGTGATTAAACTAAATATCTCACAAAATTTCATTGGTGCAACTCTTATACTTATAGTGTAAGCAGTAATTATTAAAGAAAAAGATAATAAATTATGTTGATTTCGGCCTGCAGGAGGCATAAAAGAACTAATTATTCTTACGTTTTGGCGTCTGGTTAGCCGGCTGGCTACTGGAGACGTTGTCATAGAGTGAAGTAGAGGAGGTGGCCGCAGCGACCTTGTCCGTGCGGCCCGCGGCGCCGGCGGCTGCGTTAGCGTCTGTTTCGATCGCGCGAGTCGTCGTGCGCGGCAGTGTTGAAGAACCTGGTGCAAAATTAGTAATTATGGTCGAAATAGCGATTTTGTAGTATGCCCAATGCAGGGAGCGGGTCTCCGATCTCAGCTTAGGGTACTCTATGAAGCGTACTCTGACACGCTGGTTTTGTTCTAAAGTGATGAGATTAGCAAACCGGCATGCAGTCCCACTACACACCCATGGCCATCTGTGACAGACCACGAAAAGAGATTCGAGATTTGGAATTTCAGTGCTCACAGCTCTGAAGACTTTATTGTCGCTGGTCTTCTGGACTTCTTCTTATGCCAATTTGACGTTTGGCTCAGTATTTCCTCAGTTATTGTTCTGAGGTGATTTCAAGTATTTTCATACATTTTTGCGTTCTGCCGGCTGGCCCGTAGAAAACACCAATTGTATCCACATGTTTCTAAGACGAACAATTTCTGATTATAGCTTCCTAATAAATGAACTGCGGCCAACTGCAGGGCGCGTGTTTCCTCATATCTGAAGAGGTCTGGAGCGTACTCCACCATGCTGCCCCAATGCGGATTAGTGGAGAAGTTAATGGGCAACCTAAGTCTCGGAAGCTTTTAGGCCGCCTCTGACAAGGCTTAACGACAGATATCTAACGATAACAACCGTGAACGACAGCCTCCGAAGCAGGGAAGCTCTTGAACTTTTTGCCACTAGCGTGACTGCCCATACTACTGCCGGCCGAGGTCTGCGTGACATAATTTCGATCAGCTACGATTGACACTGGCCGCTCGAGTATAAGCGCTACGACCGTATTATAAAAAAAACGATATTTAAAAAATTTATGCCTACATTATTGAAATAATCTATTCAGTGGAGCGAATTGATTAATATTATCGGTTGTAACAAAAAATCTACAATAATTACGATAACGTGGATCTTGAGCTCGGAGTCTTGCATACTGCTCCTGGGTCATGCATGTGCACTGCGGTTCGCGGCCGTACGTCAAGCTGTAAATATATTGCAAAGTTAAAATCCCGCCCTATTTGGGAATTGGACATTTTTTATGTAAGATTATAAAAATAACTAAATAAAGAGCTAAAGTTAAATTAATATCGAAGGCCTCCGACAAGTCTTAACGACTATTAT
>DWLO01002644.1:0-12184 GCA_018245335.1 Dalla quadristriga | reverse complement strand
TCTCAAATTGACGCTGATGGTGCCGCTGGGTTTTAGTGGGTATTCCGGTATGCCGCATTTACCAGCGCAAAAAAAAAAAAAAATGTCTCCTGACCTATAAAAAGCCATTATGAAAACGCACATGTAAACAATAGTCGTTGCTAAAATATAGATAGAGTTACCTAAATACACCCACGCAGCGATTGCAAAACTACAGTTCATAGTCTGACTACTCTACTAACACCGCATCTATTGTAGGACACATAATAATATTAACGAACGCAGTAATGGATTTATTTTCTAGTTACCTAATAATAAAATTTAATATTTTTGTACATGTAATGTTTTATGCCACGTGGTAGAGCCTGTATACTGTTCGCCCGGGCGATACCACCGCCTCACGTATTTCTGCCGTAATAATTGTTTTCCAACAAATAATCTTACACTGTAACTAACTAACAGTCCCTCGTACAGTACTATTTGAAGTGCTTAAATCTTTGTAGAATCATATTGTTGATAGTAAAAGCGTAAAAATAGGAAAACCATACTTTGACGTTCAAGACTCAATCGGCATAATAGCCCAAGTTTTTGGAACCACCTTTTAACCTGATTATGGCTTGTCTACGTCAGTGTTTACGTCTACAAACCGGTTAACTGTGGGCAAACGCTCAACGATTCCCTGTACAAAGAGACGAAGTGTGGGCTACTAATTTTAGAATAGAATGGGATTGCATGTTCATAATCTATTGCTGACTGGTTTTAATTTACTCCTTGTGTTTATTCTAAGTGAAATCTGTCAAAAAATTAGAAGAGTCAGTTTACGTTTTATAATGTAGGTGCGTGCCTAAATCAATGTACTGGGTAGGTAAAATAAAACTGGATAAGAAAACTAAAAAGTGGACAAACAGCAAACTGTGAAACTGAAACTGGCCAGCGTGGCGGACTATGGCCTAAATCCTTCTCTTTCTGAAAGGAAAGTGCTCAGTAGTGGGCGAGTGATGGGTTGTGATGATGTTTAAAGTACGCCCTCGGATTTTAAAGCAATCTAAATTTTGTAGATGATTCACCAATGACACTATGTTAAGCTGTTGCCAGTAAGAAATTAAGATCATAATCCGCAGAATACTTACTTAGTAAAGGATAACGTGTATCTTTTTTGTTTTTGTTTTTAATCTTTAATTTGTGCCGGAGTTTTGTCACACAGTGACTATGCCACTCCCATAGTTAAATCAGGAATAAAATGACGATCACATTAGTTACAAACACAGTTACTGATGGATTGAGTGGTATATAATCTTACGTGTATCTGATCGTGCTATTCCTACTGAGCTTGAACTATCTCAATCAATGCAACGTTTTCTTTCCGCGTCTGTTGAACTTGTGAGTGTTCGCAAATTCACCTATTTTACTGCTCTGCCGGCGCCACACAATTTCGTAAAGCCGATCTATTTATCAACTACCTACTCAGGCAGGTAGCCGTATTGTTACTGTACGAGTATAGCCGTTATTACTTTGCCTTAAATGCTACAACTGCACTCACAATTTATTACTCTTGAAATAAGCCGTTGAAGTTGCGTGCGCGCACCTCACCAAGATCTCATGCAGATGACCAGTAACGGCTGTGGAGTTTCATTATTCTACTTCTCTAATTTCCTTATGATTGCCGAGTGAAGTATTATTTGCATATGTAAACATAGGACGTGGTTCGCTAGCAAATGAGTGCATTAATGACTGATGTTTACTTAAAGTGTACTCAATTTTGTTAAATTACACCGACAGTATACTGTTATGAATTGCGTGCGCAATCAACAGTAATATTTTCTTCGTAATTTTTTTACACTGACCATTTTGCTAAAATACATAATTATAATGTGTATTTAATTGTTATGATATTTAGTGAAACTATTTGGTATATGCTTTTACAGTAAAATAGCTAGTAGGATAACAATTATTTAATGGATAATATTCTTATTCCTAAAAAGCGCTTATTTTTTCGAGAACTTGGTGACAAAGGAAGGCTTCAGAAAACCTGAGTTACAGGCCACCAGTTCCCTCCTGTATGTTAATCGCTTTTAAATGTCTACAACTATTTGTCAGATCATTTTCTTTTGTACTGGAGTAGATGATTAGCATTAAGTTTGTTCCAGCAGTAATTAAACGCATTAACAGTAAACCTGACGAGGGATAGACCACCGCCACATTCAAATAAAACTTGAAATATTTCTTCAAAGTATTCTATGGCCACCAGTATTGATTGATACTTGTAATTTCTCTATTATGCTGGGCCATTGTAAAAAAATAAAATACAAAGTCATCTAATGCGTGAGACTTCCATTCCAGGTCCCACAAGCCGGGGCGGACGTAAGTTGGACGAAACGCGCGACAAGTACGGCAAGGCGTGCCGGCGGCTGCATCGCGCGCACAACGAGTACGTCCTGCTGCTGGCCGAGGCGACGGAGTGCGAGCGAGCGCTGCGCACGGCTTCGCTGCCGGCCCTGCTGGATCAGCAGCGGCGGCAGGGGGAGGCGGCGGCCACCTCGTGGTGAGTACAATAGCCGGGTGAGACGCGGGACGAGTACGTCCTGCTGCTGGCCGAGGCGTCGGAGTGCGAGCGAGCGCTGCGCACGGCCTCGCTGCCGGCCCTCCTGGACCAGCAGCGCTATCAATTTAATAAATAACTAGACAGTTACACATTGTTACAGGTGATTGTGACATGAACATTTGCATTCTTTGACATTCCAATACACATAATTACTTAATACTCCTTAACGTTATACGAGTTACGATACACAGGTAGGCAGGTACGTTACACAGATGCTAATTAAATAATCTCGCCATGACAAGCTTCCGTGCAAAAATATTATGCAAATCGAGTTTTTTCCACGAAAGGTTTGCATAACGGCATTTTAGCGGTCAAATTGAAATATAGATTAGTTACTTACGTAAGTATATAAATGTATAATTTTGAATATTTAATACCTACCTACTAGTAATTTATTTCTCGAAAATTAGCTATACCTGCATCATAATAATACTACAGCGTTCTACTTAAATCGACAGCACAGTTTTCTTCTGCAAGTCTGCGAGACTTTGCCCGTGGCTCCGCCCGCGTTTAATTACCACATCTATCCCACAGAAACTGATTTATTCTAGGATAAAAATTAGCTTATGTCAGTCTCCGTCGATCCGTTGCTCCGTAGCTCCGTTGCTTCGTGAAAGAAGGAAAAACAAACATATCAAGAAACACGCCTTTGCATATATAAGATTAGTAAGGATGAAGATGAAGCATCTACACCACTAATAAGTGGCCGCTACATACATCTCTAGGCACTGTATCTGCATATTATACAAAGAGAGGTCCAATCTGTGCAGCCCTAGGATTAAGACCTCTTTAGCATAGATAGAGAGATTCTTCATTGCACTTTTCAACACTGAGCATTTCTGTTACATCACAATTAAATTAAATATGGCGTGAAGATAATTTTTCATCCAGTGGACATGCATGAAGTTTTGCTTTGCGCTGTGATCCGTGACTGTAGCCTTGTACTTGCCTTTGAAATAGATCTTATGCAATATTTAGTAGAGCGTAATAGCCTAACACCGGTATTATGAGGACCTACCTTTTGTAATGAACTTATCTCACTTAATAAAAATCTTTACAGTCGTAACGTACGTACAAGAATATTAAATTATCATTTTCCTTAACTTATCCCATATACGTTAAGTCAGCACAAAATTCTATCAAATTGATTAACTGTACAACATTATTTTATGTGTATACATTCATGACCGTATCATAAAATCTGTATGAAATTCAAATTGTATGAATTCTATGCGTTGCTAAACGTGATGGGAAAAGCTATTGGGATTACAAAAGCTTACATAAACTTCCATTTTACTCTATCATTGTTCGCAGGAAAGGCATTCTGTTGGAGATAGTGCAGAGGTCGGATTTCAGCACGGACAAGTTCCGGGAGGTCCAGAGCAAAATCGAGACTGCGGTGCAGGGCCTGAGGCCTCACGACGAGTACAAGGAGTTCATTGACAAGTACAAGTATGTAGTGTAGACTCTCTTTTGGTTATTATTCCGTCATTTTATCCCTACTACAGTCTATCAGACGTTTTTCTCGCAACACAGCGTGATGTTGGAATTTTCCAATATCTTTAGGATCTGATAATGTCATATTCAAAGTCTCATTAGTCACGAAACGATTTTTTTTTTTTTTTTTCAGAGCGTGATGTGAATATAAAGATTCCAACTTTTAGGAAGAGCTGTGTATGTTGGATCAAAATTTTTTTAATTTCTCGTGTGAACTTATTTTTAGACTTCTACTAAGTCTTTCCATACTATGGTTATATTATCGGTAGAAGGATGGGTTACACTGACTGCCACTGACAACATGTCTGACGCGATAACTTTTTCAGATCACCCCCCTCGACGCCAATCTCGTTCGCATTCGACGAGAGTCTAGTGGAAGACACGAGCGGCAAGCTGCAGCCGAACCAGCTCACCGTGGACAACCTGACGGTGGAGTGGCTGAAGGAGAAGCTGACGGAACTGGAAACCAGTCTGCAAGACAACCGGGAGAAGCAGACGGCGCTGCAGGGCCCGGAGATCATCGGCAACGGCGTCTGCAAGAACAACGGGGGCACCAATGGCGTCAACGGCATTGACAGGTTGGTTGACATTGATATTGATTTTAATGGTCACAGTAAACCAGATGGATGGATAGTCACACGTTAGCTAAACCAGAAGAAATTGCAAAGAACCGCCTCGGCGTAGCCGGATAAATGTTGCCTCATTTTGCGCCAGTTTAGGATATCTCCAAATGTTATAGAGCTCGGGGCAAATTAGCTGATAGTAGATAATTTGATGGTGGAGTAACTAAAGGAGAAGCTGGCGGATCTGGAAGCCAGTCTGCAAGACAATCACGAGAAGCAGACGGCGCTGCAGGTCCCGGAAATCATTGGCAACGGCGTCTGCAAGAATAACGGCGTCATTGACAAGTCGGTTCTTTCTGCTTTTATAATCAGCGCCGCCTAAGTAAACGAGCTAAGCCAGGAAAAATCGCGAAGAATCTTCTATGCGTAACTGCCCCAGAAAAAGGGACCTTGTTTGCCCACCGGCGGCACCAATAGAATTAACGCCAACGATAGGTTGGTAGAGTTTGAATTTACTTTTA
The DNA here is from genome assembly GCA_018245335.1 of Dalla quadristriga. Lineage (NCBI taxonomy): Eukaryota > Metazoa > Arthropoda > Insecta > Lepidoptera > Hesperiidae > Dalla > Dalla quadristriga. The sequence goes on along the minus strand of DWLO01002644.1, from coordinate 7,022 downwards.
TAGCCACGAGCGTCGCCTATGGACACAAACAAAACGAGAAGAAGCGTCTATGTATTGCCGATCTTGAATGAGGTCTCTTTTTGCGCCAGTTTCGAAGATCATCAAAAGTTGTAGCATCAAAAGGAAACTAGCTTTACCGCAACCACAAATTACGGCGAGTGGTGCGATCATTGAATGTTGGCGTCATAATTTTATTTGTCGATATAAACGCAAAGACGTCATATCGATTTGAATCTATTTAGGTGGATCCATAAGCGTAAAAGCTTTTTAAGCACTGGGCTGTTATATTATGTGAATAAGGCAACTGTGTAACCCATTTATGCTTTATTGTTCAGTCGGATTTGACTCTAATTGATACTGTCTGCTCGTAAATTGGTTCTGGTTAAACTAATTGAGTCTGGTGTGTTATTAAAATAAACTGCTTTTGTGCGCCTTTGATTACACATTTGATACAGCTTTGAATTTTGAACAGAGCAAAATTATGACAAGGTCTTGCTTGAAAAAGATCATTAAGTAATGAAACAAATTTGGAAGTTATTTATTCTTAATATATTATTATGACAGCATCAAGTTCATCGTGTTTTATGTCAGAGCTATTTCAATGGCGAATTTAACCATTGAGAAGCTGTTTCCTGACCACTGCGCCCTACAGCTGTTCTCTGTCACCTTTCTGTCCAAACTCAGTTTACGCTCTCAATACTTACCTACATGAGAACCATTGGCAACATCTCATCAGCCGTAGTTCAGCATTTTACGTGCCCTTCGAAGAGCGTTAGCGTTTACGAATTTTTGTCATTAGCGATCGCTTAACCAACTCCCGTCGCGCCCGAGTTGGCAATCTGGCTATGAAATCATGAGGATCCTTACTTGCACTGTATTGTCACGAAAAGTGGCACCTGAGGTTGGAATTAGTTGTTTCCCACTCTAAACCCACAAATCTCGACAGGCATTCCCCGCCGCCGATCCCAGTGACCACCTCCGAGCCCGTCAAACTGATGGAGCTGCGAGTAGCGGAGAGGAAGTGTGCCAAGCAAGCTGAGATGATCCGCTCAGCTCTGGCCGAACTCGGCTGTGAGGAGGCGCCCAGCGGCTGCCCCGACCTGTCCGCCGAGACTGTGGGGGTCGACAGCCTCGACGGCAGCTCGCCAGACCACCAGGTAACGCTGCAACTTGTTTCATCGACCTGATAGCGCTTGTCCAACAAAACCGTCACCGGCTACGAGTTTGTCCAGCGTTTTGCGGGCTTGATGAAGACGCAAGACGCATCGTGCAAACTCGTGGCTGAGGCCTGATAATTTTAAAGTGATCAAGCCCTGATCCAAAGGTTATAGGGAAGAAATCGCTATCAGCGATAAGGCTGCCTTCTGATAACACGTTCAATGTTTAACATCTTAATATACGTATACTTTTATGATGTGTCTTTCTAGAATCGGTGTCTGTTAGATGGAAGTGGAAAAGGGATCAAGGCAACTTGCTTAGTTAATGGCACGATACTTCATGATAGTGACAATATGTATCAACCATAGACGCTCTCGTTCACATACGCGTTGTAATTACCGAGAAAGTCTCATGTGTTTATATACCAACATGCCTATACCATTTTAAATTTCGAAAAAAAGTATAATAATTTAATATTTAATGAGCTAAGGTTTGCCTAGGACCTTCTCAATAATCTAGATACATATAACAGCTCGTGAATCATTGAAATTAAATTGTCAGGACCGATCATCGATAGCCTCAAAGGCATCAGTGGACGCGTTGCGGTTGCACCTCCACTCGATAATACCTCCGAAGCCGTTCTTCAAACTCTTCACGCGTCCGTTCAGACGCAAGTCGGTCCCTTCGAGTCCTGCCTTGCCTCCGAAAACGTATAGAAGCAGCAGCGAGGGCCCCGGCGACTCGGTAAAGCTCATAAGGACTCTCCGCAAGAAGCGCATGGTCCTGAAGAGACGGTTGTGTAAGCGTGTGGATGTCTATGTGCATTGTCGAGTAGAGAATAAAAGCTTACTGAAGAGGAGACGGAAAAAACGCGGTATTATGTGTCCTAACAGTGTGGTGAGTGCCGCTAACCACGTGGTAGACGCGCGCATGATGTATTTAGTAGGATGCATGAAGCTTTTTTACAAATTTAGCACTGGAGAAGTATAAAATCCAGAGCACGACTCATACGCCCCCTAACGAACGCAGGAGGGAGTCAGTGCTAATTTTAGCCACCGTGCATCCTACGAGCACCGCACGAACTTCGCACCGGAATAAGCTTGGAAATAAAATTAAAATAGCCCCAGTTCGCTCTCGAACTGAAATTCAAAATCAAGGTGAGGCCGCTTGCGCCGTTCCTGAAATGCGTTGTTTACGCAGTCTGTGCACGCTTCGGTCTCTGTACTTCAAGTTCACTGGTTCTGCTTGATTCCTTACAGCGTGCACATCATCACGCTAGTTTAACGTCAGTTTTTGTGAGAAGTGTTGAGACTATTCAGCGTGCGATGGAATCGCCGATGTATATCACAAGCGCAGACTTGCTGCCACCGATCGCATTTCCTCGCAGGAAGAAGCGGCTGAAGCAGCTAGAACTTGAAAAGGACGTACGTCGTAATACTTTTTATTGTGTGTGGGTGTGTTTTGTTGTCTCGTATTGTCAAACAGCAATTAGTAAATAGTAAAGTAGGTAATGTCATTTTAAAGTAAAGTAATTTTCGCATGTTCCGCTCATTAACAGCTTTAGAAGCCAACTAGAGATTGTGTTCGATGCTAAATTGTTTGATGTTTTAGTACCTACTTACCATCGCCACAAAGCTATAACTACAAGACTTGGGAAGAATGAGAGGTTAAGGCGACCACGCTGCTCCCATACGGGTTGGCAGACTTACACGCCTTTTTTTAGAATGATATAGTTTCGAAAGATCGGGATTAGAGCCCCACACCCCCGGAGTGGGAGGCGGAATCACCACTCGGCTATTAGTAGCCAAGTGTTAATTAATTCCGAGAAATATGATAATGAAGATGGGTGCGTACTATGAATTCAAGAATGTTTTCACGTCGCAATATAATATTTTATTATGTAGTTTAATTATTGCTACAACTACTGTGTGTATACATATGCATCTAAATTACTTGAAACATGATTATATTATCATGTATATTTTAGTACTTAGCAAAAAGGCTTATATATGTTCAGACTTCTAAAAATAAAATACATAATAATATGAGCGAAACAACTCTGATGACGATATCAATTTGCATAAGTATGTCAATCAACATACTTACCAACCTACTTGCCTTTCCGGCAATATTATTTATTCATTTTGTTAGTTGAATATCGGTATCAACTATTTGTTTTACCAAGTAGACATTTGATGTGAGAAGTTGCTAACTACAAAATAAGGAGCCTTCACACGCTTAGATAAGCATCAGGCAATCGGTGAAATCTCCATACATTGTACCAATTATACCTTTACGTATTTCGTAATTGAACCTTTACCGTTCAGTTCTCTCATGATAGGCTAAAAAAAGTAAAACGATATTAACAAAAATTGCTTTTCATTGGCTAATTCGTTGCACAACTATAATACCTCGCAAACTATACGATTTTTAATACAAAATGTGGTCTTTTTACACCTGTTATGAACGATTAACTTTATTACGTGTTTGTGATCTATACCTACAGGACACTTTATACCCTTCAGAACACCTCTTTTACTGTTGGTAGATAGATCTAAATCGTAACAGCAATAAAATAAGTAAGTAAGCTCTTTATCTATCCTAGAGTTCAATCTTTAAACCAGTATTAAAATTCCCATGTCGTATATTCCATCATCTGAGGATGGCGACTACTGGGCACGGGTCTCCGGCACGCTGGATCCAATAAAAATAGTATAGAGCACTTTCAGGCATAGAAATTGCCTCGCGATGTTGCCAATAATGTTTTTATCAAGAATTTAAAAAACAAAGGTTCCCCATGCACCTTTTCGCCATCACCGCTTTTAGCACCATCATATATTACATTCCATCTCGCTAATCGATTACCCGTCGCAGGTGAGCGTAAGCGAGACAGAGCGCTCTCTGGTGGAGCAGGAGTGGTTCCACGGGGTACTACCGCGAGAAGAGGTGGTGCGTCTGCTGCGGAGTGATGGCGACTACCTGGTCCGCGAGACCACGCGCAACCACGCGCGGCAACTAGTGCTGTCCGTGTGCTGGGGACAGCATAAACACTTCATAGTTCAGACGACGCCTGAGGTTAGTGTCATTGTGATTTATCATGTTAAATATTCACCAAACTTAAATTTTCAGAAGTTTTCATAAAACTATTTGAATGTCCAGACCGATCATTTCGAAAGCAATTATTGCTCGGGAACACCATCATTACCGCGCGGATAGACTCAAATTATTCGACGACGAACACATTGAATGAAACCTGATGTAGAGAAAAGGAACCTATGATGGCCGAAAGGGGCCATTTTTGAAAGTCCATTGTATAATGAAGACATGTATCAAATGTTTGGGTGGCCGGCTGGGTCGTTCCTCCACCACGTATGCCACATGATAATACCAAAATCAAAATGTAAACGCGTCCTGAATATTTATAAGTATAACCAACCTGTTTACCTAACTGGTGTAATATGAAACATAATTGGCCAAACATCAACATTTACGCAATTGAGTACGTCAAACCGTTGCAATAAATGTTATGTACCTTCCAGGGCCACTACAGGTTTGAAGGAGCAGCGTTCCCCTCGGTAGGCGAGCTGATCGCGTGGCAGCGCGCCAGCGGCGTGCCCGTCACGGCACGCTCGGGTGCGCTGCTGCGCCGCGCCGTGCCCCGCGAGACCTGGGAGCTGAACAACGACCACGTGCAGCTGCTGGATAAGATTGGCAGGGTGAGCATCCCAGATACGATCCTTAGATATTTCTCTACAACTAACCTGGAGCATTGCTGACGGTTAATTTTAGTTTCGGGAGTGCTAAGTTTGATGGAACATATGCATGTCATAATGAACCGACTCTTTTCCACCAGGGCAACTTCGGCGACGTGTACAAGGCTAGGCTGAAGACGACAGGGCAGGAAGTGGCAGTCAAAACTTGCCGCGTGGCGCTGCCCGATGAGCAGAAGCGCACGTTCCTCCAGGAGGGCCGCATCCTCAAGCAGTACCAGCACCCCAACATCGTGCGCCTCATCGGCATCGCCGTGCAGAAGCAGCCCATCATGATTGTTATGGAGCTGGTCTCGGGTGAGGACTTTGTACCTACAGCTATATACTACGTCCTCAAACGTACCCATCGTCCCTACACGGGAATTACACTGAAGCAGTCTATCACGATCATAATCCTCCTCTTGACTAAGAGGACTCTCATCACATTTCGCGTCTCTCTCGCTCACACATTCTTTCATTTTCAATTATTGAAAAAGTCGATATGGAAGCACGTTTTTCAAAAGTCTACCTGGACTTTTACATTAATTGAAAATGTTAAAATGTACGATCGAGAGAGATGCGAAATGTGAGAGGCCTCAGAATACCTACAGTCTTCGGGTGCGTTATATTGTGCAGTGCGTGCAGTTCTTGAGAATAAGTGTAAAAACATCTAGCTAATCTAATCTATTAAAAACCAAGAAAACAAACAACAAATTAAAATGTGAGGATTGCCTTCTCAACAGAGATTGAGACTACGAAATAGTGGCTGTGGCGTAACCATAAATATCTTTCCTTGACGTTCCCAGCAGACGCTAAATTCGTTCATAATACATAAAACATCGAATCTCCTTTCCAGGCGGCTCTTTGCTAACGTTCCTGCGAACGCGCTCATCCACTCTAAGCTCACGATCTCTCCTCGCGATGTGTCGCGACGCGGCGGCCGGCATGCGCTACTTGGAGTCTAAAAACTGCATCCACCGCGACCTGGCCGCGCGGAACTGCCTGGTCGGAGACGATAACATCGTCAAGATATCCGACTTCGGCATGTCCAGAGAGGAGGAAGAGTATATAGTGTCGGGCGGCATGAAGCAGATACCGATCAAGTGGACGGCTCCGGAGGCGCTAAACTTTGGTAAGTTCTCTTTGAACACCACTATTCTACTGGAATCCCAAACCTTCGTCTTTTCAAAGCCATGTGTTACGCTAGCTTTAACGATGAAGAAAAATGACGAAAATCTGTATCTCTGAATGTTCTTCATAACATTTTCGAAAGATCGAAGGCACTGTTATGTTGTGCTTGACCAGCGTAGTGATCTATAACCTTAGCCCTGTTCATTCTAAGAGAAGACCCGTGCCCAGTGGGCTAGTGATGGATTGATCAGGTTGTCTACACTCTGGGCTCGGTCTTCTGTCAAAACCAGAACTAAAAGCCTGGTCAAGCTCGACCATACGAGATCAGTACAATAGAGAAAACTGGCAGGCGTGCTGATATCCTCATGATTTAGATTTACAGAACTCGTAAGGTATGTTCTGTGGCTTGTTTTGAGCGTTGTGTTCTCTTGCAGGCAAGTACACGTCCCTGTGCGACGTGTGGAGTTACGGGGTGCTGACGTGGGAGATCTTCTCCAAGGGGGACACGCCCTACGCGGGCATGAGCAACTCGCGCGCCCGCGAGAAAATTGATACAGGTCAGTAACAGAAAGTGCGGAAGTGATAGATTCATGACAGCTGGGTGTAGAAATGTGCCACTACCACAATTTCTAAGGCGAAGCAGTTATTGTGTTCGCTTCGAATGGTGTCATTACCAAAGGTTCCACTGCCGGGTTACCTTATTACTACAGGAACGATCCATGACATTCTGTAATGTTACACTTAGTAGGTAGACTGTATTTCAACATAAAGGTACTGACAGTGATTTTTACGATTCGTTATTAAGCTGCAGAAGTGTGTGCCCGGCTCTTAGGCAATGTTATGTTCAATTGCTTCGATTTCCGATTTTCATTCTAATTTGTTGACTCCAGGGCGAGTTGGCAGTGAAACTGACTAACGAGTATGGGTCCCGGGTTCGATTCCCGGCTTGGCAAACAATTCGATACAAATTTATCTGTATCGAAT
>DWLO01002643.1:0-12185 GCA_018245335.1 Dalla quadristriga | reverse complement strand
GGCTCGGATATAATAATTTCCAATTGCGGAACGGTATTGTACTGCGAATCATCCTAAAATTATTTATAAACGAAATTGACTAGTAAGATCTTAGTAGGAGTAGAGTAAGTATTATTTTATCTTATTATTTTGTCTTAGGTCTCGGTATGAGTCTGCCGATGTGTGGTCTGTTTGCGATGAAAATGACACGTTAGGCGCATGTCTTAACCTCAAGCACATTGTGCCTCTAGTTTATCAGCTACGTCAGTCACCGTTTCTCGACCGGATCTACTTATTTCGGTTTCCGTGTTCTAATTCACTATGATTTGTTCATTCCGCCATTATTTCATAAAACGGGATACTTCAAGTCGCGTGTTGAGGAACTAGGTGGTTCCATGGCCATGAAGGATTACTCTATCAGAGCGTTTGCCGGTGGCAGCTATTGCTGCGATGTCTCTTATCTAACATCAGGGGCTAATGCATATTTAGTAGTAGGTCTCGTGATTGGTAAATTGCCGGACGAGTTGGGCGCACGCACATCATATCCCACCTACGTGTAGAGATAGTTCAGGATATTTTCCAACGAAATTAAATGAAATGTTTGAATTATATAAGAGGCAGGCTTCATGCAAGTAGATACAGCATTATCTTCCAACCAACCATTGGTGAAGTGGAGTGGTGATGAGGGCAGTTGCTAATCAAATCAAGGCTGAAAAACTGAAACGAAAAGCTATCTTGTAATGATAGTATACAATTAAATATAACTATAATTATAATATAACCATATCAAAATATTTAATCCCTCGCGTAGTGAAATTTCTCCTTGTTATGCAGAAATACATTTTAATTTTAATTTTTTATTACCTACTACCACTTGATAAGTATAAGAGTTTCACGCATTACATTTTTGAGAGTGAGGATAAATCCACCCCCATCCGTAGGTACATCAGTTTTTGAGTCCGCTGCTGGACTCAGGCCTCTGGTAGTTGACGCCAGTCCGAGACTAAAAATGTGATATTTTCGGCCGTTATAAATAAATCGATAAATATGAATATAGAAATAAATCTAATTATTTACGGCCCCCATGCGAGAATAATGCCTGACTTCGACAAAATAAATAATAAATAAACTTAAAATACCTACTTTTTTGCAACTACATATTTTCAATTTCTTGAAATATATAATGTTAAATAAAATCTGTACGGTGGTAGAAAAAACAAACAAGCATAGTCCCGTTATCGTTACATGCTGTGATTAATTTGACAATAGCTACCTACCATATAAGGATAGGAAGTAATTGGAAGCTCCAAATAAAGATTTAGGAGTTGATTCCTTGTCTCGTATTGAACGAAATTGGGATTAAATTAGGCGGAGTTCGCCTCCAGACAGAATTGCCGAGCAATTATGTAGAAACGGCACCGATTAGCACAATTTAGTGGCGACATTGCGTGCGCCCCCACAATTAGTGGAACCGCCAATTAAAACTTTGGTCTATACTATAAAATACTACTGTAGACAATAACAGCAGATGGTTCTGCAAACTGCTTTACTTACTATGCTTTACTATGTTACTCAAAACTTATAAATTCTTCATAATTTACTTACCATATGTACCTACTCAGTGTAAGATTAGTCTTATATATTAAATTTAACTCACCTATGCTAAGAACAATCCGATACTATTGAAGCCAGGAATAACTTTAAAATGTCACATATCCTGTGTGTTAATATGAATGTACGCCTCACATAATATTACACCTAAATAAAGACGGATGTGACAAGGTTGGCGATTCGAGCTCGCAGAGGCGAGTTACCTACGTGTTATGTAGAGCATGGAATTATACGAACTACAAAAAAGGTTTAAGAAGTGTTCTGTCCCTTCAATATTAAGCTGGGGCGTAAAACGTAATAAATCGAATCCTGTTTTTGTTGGTTTGTCCTTCTTTGACGCAGCAACGAAGAAACGGATAGACGTGATTTTTGCCATTGATATAGTTTATGGCACGAAGATTGACATTTATATCTTATATAAGTGCATGTTTTCTGTGGAATAGATTTGGGAATTTTTCGCGGCTGCCGTGGCCAAAGTCTCGTTTAATATAAGATGAATAACGAAGAATTGCGATCTAAATTAAAATAGCATAGAACGAGGGACTAACCAATGTGCAAGTAAGTTCCATGGTATTGAATGGAGATAACAGTATAGTAAAATGAGCTTAAGTCAGATCCACGCCCGATCATAATATGGACTGATGACTCGAAGAAGGCGGGAATCTGCTGGATTTAGGGGGTTCACTAACGATATGATAGTAATTCAATTTTACTTTCATTAGATAGTAATATTATCAGAAGTAGTTATATACTCTATGTATTTTATAGACTACATTTTTTTTATACAGCGCTATCATACTCAACGACATTTACCCTTTTTTACGACTGGAGGTGTGAACTTCAAAAAATGGATGCGTGCGGACGCATTCAAGCTGACCAATGCCGCAACTTATAGGTAGATTTTGTATTCTATCTATAAGGCGCTGCACTTCATGGCGACGATATTTAATTGTCCGTTAGTTACACATGACGACAGTACGTAGGTACCTACTTTCATAGTTGTGTTGTGATCACTGAAAAAGGTTGATTGATGAACGCTTCTAGGTCTATAATGTACTCGTAGGTATTATTTCGATTTATATGACATTGAAGATGGACGTCTGTAGAATGATCTATAGAGTTAAGAGGATACCTCGATCCCCACATGAAAATGAAGCGGACGGATCACAGACCAATCACGGCGGACTAATGACTATGACAGTGATCCAACTATTTCATGTACGTAAATGGTGAGCGCTATTATATAGTGAGCGTGCACGTAAAAACAGTAACATACACATAATTTATTATAAGTTATCAAGGAAGTAACTCCCTAAGTAGGATATAACGAAGGTTTCAAAAAGGGTCCCTGTGATAAATTTTAAGAATAAAAGTGCGATAAGATTACTATCAGTTTATCAGTTAACTCTAGCGGCTCTTTGTGATAATCCTTATAGGTAACATAAAGTAAGTAAGTGTGTCGTATGCGCAATTCTATTGTAAGTATAGGTACTGTTATGATGGAAATAGGCGTGCGTTTCATCTTCAGGTTCACACTGCTGCGTCGAATAAACAAGATTTTTTTTTAATCATGTGAACAGCAAACTAACATGCAGCCCCGCCATCAACTGACACCAATATACATGTGACCAACCTCGTATTCGATTGTACGAGGGACTGTTAGTTGATCAGTTAGTCCCGTTAGTGTAGTGTAGTAATAGGAATATTAGTAGGTTAGTATTCGTTTGTAATTGGACTGTGGTAGTTAGGACTGTTAGTGTACTTTAATCCTGTTAGTAATTATTAGTTATCCCAGTTAGTTATCGTCAGTATTTGTCGAAGGTGGTCGCAGATGCGTAGATGTCCCTGGGGACAGGTGGTCGCCTCTTCAGTAAGTATATAAGTATTATTCTTAGGATGATCATTTCTTCTTTTATTACGTTTAGTTTTAGCTAGAACTAGGCTGACCGATATACTCCTCTTAACATGGACTACTTTTAGCACTTTTGCGGTCGTGAAATCTATTGTTCTTGCCTCAGAGCAGCCTACGTTCTCTTGATGGTATTGCTACTATGATAATGTGAGGTAAGGCTATATTCATATAAGAAAACTTAAAAATAATAACACTTACGATATCGTCGACATCTAAGCATAATGTTGACGTTTTAAATACTACACCACAGTTCTGAAACACCTAGAATATAACATACGAGACATAGTTACGAGAGATTCGATTTTTCATTGTAGCTAAATGCAATTGAGCTGTCTAGAATTGAGTTAGCTTCCATTTATCTCTATGACTAAAATAAAATAACTACATATTTTCCCTCCGTTCCTGAAAAGGAAAGCGTATTTTGAACGAAAATAAAAAGTTTTCTCGGCAATTGTAAGCGATTCGTACCCAAGGTGTGCCGTGCGGTGACCTATACGCAGCTAGGTGAACTCTTAGCAGCGTTAGGTAATTCTGGTGATGATGTAAGTAGCACCAGTTGAAATCAACCAGTGACGCCATGCCAAGGTCAGCTTGCGTGCTAAATACAAATGTAAACAGAAAAATAAAAATACTAATATAATGCTTTGCACAACAAAAGTGTACAGTTCTATAATTGTTAGTTAAACATGTTAAACCTTATTTTAGTTACACTTTCATATCAATGGCTTGTTCGAGCATAGCTAGCCTATACCTAGGTTCGAGCAGGAAGCACGAGTATAATATTATAGTCTATCAGTTAGGCGCGGAATTCTTTCACCCAACAAACAGAGGAAGGGAAATTGGAAGGGTTTTTTAAAGGTTGTGAATTGGCTCTAATCTACTTGGTTATAACTGCTTCAAGGTTTGAGAGATAACCAACCCCATCCCAATGAAAAAACTCAAACAAACGTCCCTCCGCAGTCGGGTAAAGCGCTAAATAATAAAATGCATCTAATATTGTATGCATAGGGAGCGCATGCTGTAGTAGCATAACTCTTAATTAGCAGGTACTACACAAGTAGGTACCTACCAGAAGATAACTTGTTTAGTTTAAATACCTACCTAGTTATTTCTACGAAAATAATATACCTAATGCATAATTTAAAAAAAAACATTTTTTAATGACCAATATGTGGAGGGTGTTTTTCCTCTCAAACAACTGTGTAGAAAAAATTTGCTCATAAAAGTATGCTTAACGAAAAAAATACCTAAGATAAATTAATACCTACCATAGGTTGCCGGATGTCATCATTTTGTGTAAAGCTGAATAGATCAGATAGAACAGAATAGGAAAGTATAATCCAAAATAAAGGACATTACGACTATTATTTTCTTGGAAATCTGCGTAGAAAAGGCTGAATTAGTTAATGAAAATGTTCATTAATTCGGCTGCCAGCGACAACTTCGTAGAACAGGAACATATTATTTGATTGGGGATTTTGATTAGGGATATAACAAACAACACACATTTTTTAAATGTAGGTAGGTAGGTAGGTACATGTGCAAAACTTTTATTTTACAAACTACGTCGCGATAGGGTCTACTATAACATTGTTGGCTCTGAGATTTATTTGCTGTTGTTTTGCCTACTTTCAATGGGGATTAAAAAGTAAACGACACACACAATAAGATAATTTATCGGTGGGTTACCAATTTGTATTTCTCGCATCTAATAGTCTATGTAAATAATTGTTTTATACGTGCAACCATATCTACGAATATCGTTCGAATCTCAAATTGTACGAGTAAAACGCCATCTGTTTGCCATTATTCGAACTACGTCGTAAGCTCTAATTCTCGGCTTGTAAGCCTGGCTTTTGTTTCATATCAGGCCACTAGATGGCACTAAATGACAAATGCCGGCAACCGGAGTTCAGTTATCCGTTTACATTACATGCGCACAGAGGGAGTTTGTAACTTCACTCTAGTTTGTATTATGGTAGGTTGGTCATTATAGACCACGGCCTTAGTCCGCCGCCTTAGTACCCCAACTATGGGGGATAGTACCTACGGAACATTATGCTGTTCCAATTTCACAGATTAATGTCCAACTTGGTTGTCGATTATAAGTAAGACTATGGTAGGTATCTTATGATTTAATTTATTGAGTAGGAACTAATGAGTTTTAGGTTGATTGAAGAATATCACCAGGCTGTCAAGGTTAAAATATGGGTAGGTACTTATAAACCTGTAAAAATAAAACTGTCATTGTTTTTTTGAACACAACATGGCAAATGGCAACATTGGCAACGTTTGGTTATTGCGAGCAAAGTGTCAATTAAAAGTGCTCTGGGGGTCAACCTACAGGCATGCAGTGGAAGTCAACTACGTTGCTAACTTATCCTAATGTACGGAACTTGTCAAAGTATGAGTAAAACAACATCATCGAATTACATGAGCTCCTTCAAATCTAGGACACACTAATCTACATTAGTGTGTCTGCCTATTTTCGAGTGCATTTAATTATGGGCGAAAAGCTAAAATCTTTTACACGCCGTTTTTCTTGTCGTACAAAGGTTTGGCATCAAATGCATTAGAATGATTAAATCCAGGAGAATAATCAAATTTGTTGGATCATCATGAAATAGATATTACTACGTAGCTCCTAATTTAATAATCCCGCTTGAAGGGATTACGGTAGTTTTCCACAGTAATCTGAAGAAAATACGTTGGGAATGTTATGCTTCGTAGATATTTCTTTTTGTGCTAGATGTTGAAAAATATCTGTATCAGAGAGCCGTAGCCTGATAAACAATCGACAACGTATTGCACAATAAAGGCAAGCGCCTGAAATGCCTCACGCACAAAACTCAGGTGCCTGCCTAATGTTATTCAGCACGCAACACGAAGTCGCGAAATGTCGAAATGCGCACTACTTCCTTCCCCCTTTTGACGGTTTGTGTCCCTCGTAACCTTCAAGGATTTTGTCAGTTTATGCATTGCTCCAAATCTTACCAAAAGGTATCATTTAAAACACGCGAATGAAAATATTTGTTTAACTTTATTGAACAATTTAATATAATAGGTAGATAATATCTATGTAACATCATGAGAAGTGAATGATAATGCTAATAAAAAAAAATTATTGTCATAATTTTAATTTGTAATTAACATTACATTAAATTAACAAAGATAGATTTTGAAGTGTTTTGAATTTGTTATGGACACTGTATATGGTGGACTTAATGAAAATTGACAAAAATGAACTACATGAATGAGAGCATTAGAGAGCAGTTAGTTATTATATCATTAAAGCTTTTAATGCTGAGTGTATCACGTCACATTTGTAAAAGCAACAGAGGTATTCAATTCGGCTGGATTTTGGCTTTTAGGGGGTCTGAGACCAGCTTATGGAGCGACTCGTACGTGAGTACCGAAGCACTAGAGGCTGTAGTCCAATGTAATCTTTTAAGTGTACACTATTATTTAATTATGGTGATACCTTAATTCCATGCGGACGGACACTCTGTGCCAAAAGCCAGTGGTGGAGTAATGAGATGTGTGTAAAATTATTGTTATATTTTTCCGCACGATTGTAATTTTTTTAACTTACTCGAGTCAGTTATCTATATACAATTTATCTATGAATTGCACTAGTAGATTTTTATCATATCTGCCTATGTCAAACTTAGATAGCGAGTCAGTGGACTCGACGAAAGTAATTTTGAATTCACGGTTGTTATTGATATCTGCAACATTTGTAGTAATGGCGGTTATACAGCAAAGGGCGGAGCATTTCGTTGAACTTTCAATGAATTTGCATAGGTACCTAAACTACTACTACATATTGAAATGCTATTGTAAATAACTCTGCGTTGCTTCTTGAAACTAAGTCACAATTTTTTATGACCAATACAGAAAAGCAGATTACAACTCTTTAATCTTATCCTTCCTGCTAGTGTCCTTGTATATTATTATCATTATGTCTGCCTCGTATTTATACACATCATTATTTCTTACTGCATCAATGGATGTAGGTATGATTATCATCGTTGTGTTAGATATCAAAAGTTATTCTTTTTTCTTCATATGTTGGGCATTTAAGATATTAGCAAACTGGCTTGCAACACCGTACCGTACCTACCATGTCTGGTACCGTATCTCCCACATTTTGCTTTTATCTAAGATATCACCCGTAATTTTGCGACTGGTGACACGACCTTCGATTTTTCAATGATGATACACCAACCAATTTTTAGTCATAACATCAGCCTTGATGAAGTTATAAGCTTATTTTTTATTAAGTTCGCTTTATTACGGGTTCCATTCAAGGTCAAGGCCGGTCAAGCTAATAAAATAATGGTGCTTCTTTATACTTCATATACAAATTAGATACATTCAAACTTGTATGTAACATTTTTATGATTATCAATATTGTCATGACAGTGCATCTGCATTAAGTAGATACACCTATAACAATCATTATTATCATCACAACACAATCCACGACTGGCCCACTACTGACTCTAGTGAGCACGGATCCTGCACGGATTTATGGTGTAAATTACGTGTACGTTTTTGATAAATTAAAAAGTAATTAGTAATATTATTATTCAAAAAATAATCATTCGTATCGGTTCACAATCGGCGAAGACATCGCTTCACAAACACGTAAAAAATCATAGGTACAACCTTAGACAAAAACAAAAAGGAGGATACGGTATGCTCATCCATCGCGTAAACATACACACTTTACACACACCCACATAATCACAATTCTACTATCGTGCACATTTAATAACCAATAACAGGAATCAGACGGCACGAATGATTCCGCTATGTTGTCGTATCGCGTGCAAACAAGACCATGTTTCGTCAGCGACTAAACGAAACGTGTGACGCTGGTCATAAGTTCTCAGAACCCGTGCGCTAGTCACGTCACGTATCCCTTTATTTAATTTAATCGCAGGGTACATACAACCTTAGATCAGCCGAATTGACACCCTTCTACTTTTCTGAAATCGATTAAAAATACATTTACCATTTTTGTTAGAACTGAATAGAACTGATATGTTAAAAAATATTTATGAAATAATAAATTATTTATGTTTTTGTTTCAGGTAGTTCGCCAATCTAGAGGTAAATAATTATAATGGTGTATGTAATGTGTGAGTTAAAATTATATCACTTCATGACTTCATGAGGTAACTGTGTAGGTACCTAATACAAAAATACACTTTTTGGTTGTTAAATGAGTTTACCGTTAGTGGAATTTCTTATTTCTCTTTTGGTGTAATAAGCCAATTCAGCCTTCTAATCTTACTTAACTAAACTTTTCCATTAACGATAATAGTTTTTCCAATTCAATTTGTACGTACTGCTTAATATAGTTTAATATAATTTATACAAATAGCTAAGGCTTGATCACTTTCAAAATGTAATACGACAAGAAACATTGTTTTAGCTCCTGCTATTTCTTTTTAGATATTATTTTATTATGTTACCCAGGACGTGGACGTTGCAGCGATTCCAGCAAGAATGTTAACATAACTAGTCTCAACAGACACTATGAGAAGGAATTAAAAAAAAAAACGTGTTACTACTTAACTGCATCTCTATAAATATATTAGGTATTATATATTTAGGTTTTTACCACAAGAACCGTGTATAATAACAAGTTAAAACATTACAAGGATCCCGCGGATCCGCCCGTGTAAAATTCCCACATCTTTCCCATTAAAGAGATCTCTAGGCAAAAAATCACGTCGATATGTTGCACTATTGCTTCGTCAAAGAAGGACAAACCAAAAACATACTTTCGCATTTATACTTCAAATTATATTTTAGTAGTCTCTACCTAAAGAGTAACTACCGAGTTTCACGCTTTTCTCAGTTGCATCAATTATCCGAAGTTTGATAAACAAAAATTGTAATGGCGTTCATTATGATTGTGTAATTTGTGTATGTATATCCACTATATTATTATGCGAAAGTTTGTGAGGACGGACGGATGGATTTTTGTTAGTCAATCATGCAAAAACCACTTAACTGAATTTTATGATATTTGCTGTGAAAATAACATAAACCCTGGAAAGGGATATAGTCCATTTTTTTTTAAATCGTCCCCTAAGTTGGTGGAATACGGGATGAAATTTTGTATGGAAAAAACGAATTTCACACGGGTGGATCTAGTGAAACCTAGCATGTAATGAAATATAAATCAATCTCAATCTGGTCACATTAAAAAATTGGCCCAATCCAATACCACTTTGAAGAATGTTACGGGTTGGAGCTGGGCAAAAGGCAAATACTTATATGGCTTAAAGGCTATATACTTGTTTAGTTAGTACATACTTATATTAATTTAACCACGGGACAATTATGTGCGTAATATGCAACTTCGTTAGTGTTGGTTTTCGTCTTTCCATTCTGATCTGGAAGTAGGTAGATATTTAAAAAAGAATGTTTTAGAAGATGTAAGTGACTTTACACTGCCACCAACCAACCATAGAAGGAGAGCTGCCAATTTATTTTTTAGTCTGTTTCAATACATCTCCGAAGTAGGGAATTGTCCGCAGGTAGTGCGCGCGCAAGTTTTTCAGGGCGCAGGACGCACCCTCTTGCAGTCTTAAGAACATCTAGATGTAACACTTTACGAAAATTAAATGAATATTAATTCTTAAAACCACGAATTCGTTTTTAAACCAGCATTGTAAAGGACTTTGTATATGTGAAAAAAGTGATTTTAATTATTTTTTTCCAAATGTTCGATAAGCCATTTGCATCAATGCGACCGGCTTAAATATGAGATAACATATTTATTTAAATTTGCCAGTTTGGGTATTGTTGATAAAGTGTAGTAAGAAAGAGGAAAAAACTGTGAAATAGCAATCGATATTGCTTTGGCCGGGTCGTGCCCTTTCCGAGATCTACACATACTTCAGTCGCCGATAGAGGCCGTAACGTATCACGGCACATCAGGCTTTGCCGGCGACCACAGCGCAGGGCATCCCCTTATTTTTAAAGCAGACTTACTGAATAAAATATCATTGAACCCATTTTCTCCATACAAAAAGTGAAAGATATCTTTGTCGTCGACTAGGTAAGTACATTAATTATCAAAACAAGCAGCACCGTCGATGCTTTAGCGCACAGAATATTCTAGTACTCCCACGTTCAATATTTCACTTGTCATTGGTATTAAACAGTGTACTTACTAGTTTGCTTCTAAATATTGATCGTGTACACCCTCACTTGTAATTATAGAACGTGTGGTCATCGTCACCGTGTTCCAATTTCAACGAAGTAACGTCGATGTCCACAATAAAATAATAGTGCCCTTATTAATTAGTACCAGTAAACTTATGGAAAACATCCGATATACTCTAACATGCCATTTTTCTACTTATTCTTTCTACAGTTTCTGATTGAAATGGCCTGTCGTGT
Source organism: Dalla quadristriga (assembly GCA_018245335.1). Lineage (NCBI taxonomy): Eukaryota > Metazoa > Arthropoda > Insecta > Lepidoptera > Hesperiidae > Dalla > Dalla quadristriga. The sequence continues at coordinate 1,258 of DWLO01002643.1, read as the reverse complement.
CAAGTCTCGTAGGGTTTGCTCGGTTTAGCTCGTTTATCGACCGGCTTCGTGTGGTAAATGAAATGCGTAGTTAGTTTGTTTTATGCTTGTTTTATTGACAACACATAACCGTATTATCGTGGTGATATTGAATAAGGCAAAATGTCAAAGAAAATAGTCGTATAATTTCAGGGACAGTTAACTATATCATTCAGTTATAGTTACACTCCCGGTATCATAATTTGTCCCTTACATGGGAATAACGAGGTACTCTTTTTCTGTCAATATATTTTGGGCATTTGCGACAGGTTTCACATAGTTTTTCATTTTTTCATAACCTTCATCGTTGGCAAAGATGTCGTAATTGTACCTACATATATCTATCTGTACTTCGTTGGATTTTGGGATGTCATTTTGATGTTACATAACGTATTAAACGTAATCGTAATTGTTATCGTTGTGCCTACCTAACATTATCTGCGACAAAAATCATCCCTATTTTTAATATTACAAACATTTTGTCGTTGAAAGTGCTAGTGAAAGTGTCTACTATTTTTTAGGCGTTGCTATTAATAAAAGTGTCTTAAAATTAATCTTACGCAAACAGAGGATAAGCACCGTTTTATATTTAGGAGTGAGTCAACTGGCGTCATTATTCGGCAATTGGAACACAAGCTATTCTCTGGGCTCGCCCACTCCACGTCAAATTAGTTCCTGAAAAGAATTAAAGAATCCGAATTTATTCAGCCACCTAGACTACTCAGTTTTAGGTCGTCGCACCTTAATCCCATGGTATTGGTAAATTCGCCCGTCAAGTATTATGACGGCACGGTCGCCTTTCTTTAGGCCCCGTTTTCGACGACAGTGACGGGAGGGATGACATTTTGTCCACATTTGCAGCACCATGGCATATCTATGCAATAATATTCTGTTGTATGAAATATTATTAATTAAAAACAGATTTGGCAAACATCTGGCAGCATTACTGCCATCTGGGAAAAATATTAACATTATTTTGGGTACGAAAAGCTAACCTTATAGTATGGGCTTTATTTATTTAAAGTGCTTGTTCGCCTTAACTCAGCTACTCAATAATTTTATTTAATCTCTACTCCAGTTTGATATCTGGTCTGACCACTCCCAATTGCGACTTGCGACCAAAGCAAATTAAACTGATTTTAAATCCATGTTTAACTATATTACTTTTACTTAAGTAGGTACGATCTATATTTACGCCGTAGTCACTTAAATACAATATTTTGGTACAGTTGAAATTTGA
>DWLO01002642.1:0-12185 GCA_018245335.1 Dalla quadristriga | reverse complement strand
CCTGTATATAAAAAACCAAAGTCGCAAAATCGTGCTAGTTACACGATTTATAACTCAAGAACGGCTGAACAGATTTTCATGATTTTTGATTTTTTGGATTCGTCTCCGCTGGGAATAGGAGGATAAGTATTATAACATTAGAAAAATTAAAAATAATTAAAGATTAAACAAATTGACGACATTCGCTTTGTTAGATAGATAGATAGATAGATAGAATACTCTTTATCGTACACACAATTGTTAGGTTGTTCGTCCCGCATGCGGTCCTAAACCAATGATCAGATTTCGATGAAACTTTAGTGAGTTGTTATGCGTTGTTGTTGCTATCCCTGAGGACTGAGTTGGTGACCTCTTGTATAAGTGTTGTACCTACTTTTGTTGAAAAACAATAATTTCACGGGTGAAATGGGTGTGCCGGTGGTACCTTACCATATCGTACCGTATACAGGTTCTACTACCTATAAAAATACTATACATAATCTCATTTTATGATCTTGTGGATCGAACCATAATATCCTATGAACCAATGTACAAGAGAAGAAACGGGTAGCTAATCCTCTACCGCTACGCCGTCATCTCAAGAGGATCGAGCAAATCTGAAGTCATATGAATTCTTATGATGAAAGAATATCCAGTAGTAGTAGGAAAATAATATACTCGTACAGAACACCAACGGAGTCGTCTAGATGCGGCAATCGTAAGGAATATTCTATACATAAAAACATCATCAGTTACAACACAAGCAAGGGTTACGAGGTAGAGTTTCAAGTTTTATTTTAATCTAATAATGAAACTTACGTATAGTTAATTGTTTACGTCCGCCATGAAGCAATCGTTTTTCAAATACGTAAATGGTAGAACTTGTATGCAGTTCTCTCCGGGAGGTACACTCCCCTGCCGCCCCACGCGTTTCCGCCGTGAAGCAATCGTTGTTCAAGTCTGTTAATGGTAGACAGGCGTTTCCACCGTGAAGCAATCGTAGTTCAAGTCTGCAAATGGTAGAACCTGTATGCAGTTTTCTCCGGCAATTAACCTTTAGAGGTCTACTGCTGGGCATAGGCCTCCCCTAATCAATGCCACTCCGACCGGTCCTGTGCCTTCTTAACTTAGCAGTTTCTCGTTATTTTCTTCAGGTCGTCAGTCCACCATGTCGAAGGGCAGCCTTTCTCTAAAATAACATAATTAGTGGTTACTTATTTCTAGTCAAACGAACGACCCTCGAAGTAGTGAGCCCGAGTGCAAAGTACGAAGACTGATGTAGGATGTACAAAATGTATGACGTAGAATATTTCACAAGAATATTTGATGTTGAAACTAAACGCAAAGGAACTAGCAACATGGGAAAATAGGGAAGCCTAGCAAAAAAAGGAAGCCTAGCCAAATAGGAAGCATTAGCTGCAAATTTGAACGACAAGAGGCAATACGCGCTGGCCATTGAATCGACACTCGCACTATAGGCAAAAATTAATAATAATAATTATTTATTTAATGTTAATTTCTACTACCATTTCAGATGTAAATCCAATGCGATAGTGTTACAAAGTGGCGTATATACTAAAACAAAACATTTTTTTACTTACAAATACAAGCAAGAACATTCTACGTAACTAATTATAATATAATTATATACAGTAAAACTTTTGCACACACTTCAATTTATATGAAAATATTTGTCAATTCTCTCATGCACTTCATTAAATGTAGAATAGATAATTAATTATTACTATGCAAAAAAGCGACATTCACTCACCAGCAGTGGGTGGGCCGGTGGGAGGGACGGGATCGCACCGTTTTTTCAACTGTTTCGCTCTATACTTTAGCGATTAAGTAGGTACCTATATAAAACGAAGAGTGTCCGTAAGTCGATTTAATGTAGATTTAATGCCTTATATCCCCTCGAGTTCCGAACCAATTAAGATGATTCTTTTTGGTATGAGAACTGGCACTATTCACTTAGTAGTATTAAATTTTTATCGTGATCGAATCTACTCAAGGCGGAAATATTTAAACTATCAACTCGTTTTACAGTTGCACCTTGGCTACCGTTGGCATCGCACTGTCATAGATTTAGTCCTACATCTTTACTCATGTATGAGTGAAAAAATCACTACTTTTGGAGTAAGAAGTTTACATGGTGGTAGAACTTGTATACGTTTCGCCCGGGGCGATACCACCACAACACCATTTCTTCCGTGGAATAATGATTTTTCAACATTGGTGTTCCGGTCGGAAAGGTGTGGATCCCGGTTACAGAAGTCCATGGGCCTCAGTGGTGGTGGAACTGCTGAAGTACCTAATTTGGCATAATAGTGAACAAGCATGTTGTAATTAGGTCCTATTGGGACTTATGAAACTGCCGATATTTGGCAAGTGCGATGATCGATATCTTTCATTCTACTTAGGATTACATCAGCATTACATAGCATGTTGGGGGGGGGGGGGGTCTTTTTGCTTCAAAATACTTTCATGAAAATGATGGTGTATGATAAAAACAGTCGACCTATGTTCATTTTCTCTTATATTGGGTGCTGAAAAGTTATACAATTGGTATTTGTACTGTTAAGTAGTAAGTTGTTCACATTCAACCAGTTCACCACTTCAGAGAGAGCATTGTTTATTTCATCATAATTAATTTCTGGTCGATTAATTTTAAATTTTAATGCAGTATCATCCGCAAACAATACAATCTCGTGATTATTCTCAACCATAATAAAATGGTAAGTGGGTAATATAAATAAAGGTTCTACCTCCTGGCAAAATAATAGCTGCAACACTCAATTTTAATATATCGCACGCTTAATGATATACAGGCTTAACTCAAAAAAGTAGATTTTTTGAGGTAACGCAAAGAACCTTCTGCAATTTTGTCCGGTACAAAAACGCATTTGAATGAAAGGGACCCATTTTACGCTGTGTCAACAATGAAATTCAATTTGAAATCATAGATGACGTTAACAGAAACCTGTGAGTATGCGTATCTCAATTCGAGCCTATGTCTGTTTAGGTCTGTATATCATTAAGCGTGCGATATACTTACTTACCTATAATATACTATATAAAACTTTAATTATTAATTTCGAGTGCCGACTCGTACTTAGTGATTGCTAAACTTAAATGATTATAATGCCGAAATGTCCATGGATTTCACAATGTCCATGTTGCCTAACCATATTTTTGTCCTATTACTTCCGATAAAATATCCGACGTGTATGTATAGAAGCAAATAGAAATGACGCAGACGCGTTTAGTTCCCCAGATTATGGATGATGCCGGCCTTTGGTGCCGGCAGCATCCCCCCGTTAATGTAATAGAAACAAAGTTTTTTAATATAGACGAATAGAAATAACTACTTCTCTATTCTGTGGAAAATTAAATTTCGAGCCGCCACCGACTACAGATTTTCTATCGGCCGATAGTTTAGTTGGATTTTTAATCAGTATGCAAGTGCGCACATTGCATACATCTTCATACTGAATCAGAACCAGACTGGTTTGTAGCCTCGGGGGCTCTTAGTTGTGCTATCCATTTGATCGTACCCGTATTTTTCTTTGTAACAAATTTAAGGGAAACTCGTGTTGAATTATTTTTTTGTCTTTTTTGATTTTTTTTAAACTGGGAGTACCCAGATCCTTCCCATGTTATACATTAAGTGCATCGCAGCTCCCTTGTATGTTCTTTCCTCTATTTCTATTAAATTTATTTATGGTGTAGTTAAAGATAAGATAATAACTAACGGAATTAGTTTTACTGCCTCTTCAACGACATTCTAAAGTAGCTTTTCAAAAGTACCTATCAGTCGTATTTAAAATTTGCGTTCAGCATTTCGGCATAAAGCGAAAATACGACGCCCTTTGTCAACAGACGAGTTATACAATTTTACGACTACATGAACATCTTTCCGTGTGTATGGTCGCTGTTTGCGTTCATTGCGGTGGCAAGATCATTTGTAATTTTTGTGGTTAATACAAAATCTACACGTTAATAACATTGCATGCCGAAGTAAGCACTGTTATAAATATCATAAGTTCCTTTTCGACAGCACTATGCGAGCTTATTAACAATTACGACCACTCCAACCTGGCAATTTTCTACAAAATTATCGGTCAAGTGCTAGACGGTCTGGCACACTAAGGATTCCATAATATAGAACAATAGCTACCCAATTAAAATAAACCCTTGTCCATCACAAAATGTATCTGAACATGGATCCATTTATATATTTGATCTAAATTGTTTAGAACTTATTCAACAATCAATTCCCACAAAATATTAGTATTTACAGTTTAAGAACATCAATTACAGCCTGTACACAACATGGCTAAAATTTGCAACTTTCTCAAGTCTTGTGTTGTCAAGCCTACCAGGCTAACTTTACTTATTTACTACAACATCAAAAACGCATAGTAGTGAATACAAATATTTTTAGGCGTTTTTTTTAAAACGAATTCATTATAAATACGATATTATGGGTTTGTGCCACAAACACAGTATGCCAGGCAGTATGTATACAGCTTCGATGTTTTGTGGTGCATAACGGCACCAAATTTCCTCGAACGGAATTATTATTAGATACCCGTAAATTTAATATTTTATTAATAATACTCTTTTACTAAATAGAAGTTACATTGGGATAATTTGATTAAGAATAAATAAATAAAATAAATAAACGCTTTAAACTTCTATATGTTATGTCAGCCTTTAAAACCTCCCCTAACCAGTCCTACTCCGCCCCTGTGCCCTCTGAATCTAGCTATTTCCCGTCTTCTTCAGGTCGTCGTAGTCTCTATCCGAAATGAAATAAAATTATTTATATCCTCATAAGGTACAAGCGGCACACTTGACGAATGTCATAAAACAGAAGTAAAATAAGTTTTATTTAAATAACAGCGGATGCTCTAAAGAATTCTCTTAAGATTTATCTTATAAAACCTAACTTAAATTTGAGGTTCGTATGCTTTTATTTTTCTGAGATTTCGTAATTAGTGAGTAGGCGAGTGAGGGGTTTTATATAGATCTACCGATCTTGTATTGTCGATGTTTGTCGTTTATTGAGCCACAGAGTATTAATAGTACCGAGCTGTGGTTGACCTTCACGTCAATGCTGTTGAATTAGTAAGCTGAAATGTCCGAGTCAGATTTTAAAATAGGCAAGCCAAATTTTGGAATTTCAGGCTGGAAGTGTTTAATTTAATGAAATGTTATGGAAGTATGGATAAGAAGGAGGGTTATGTTTTTCGAGTATTTGTATGTATTTGTGCATATTCCTTGTAACGGCTTGATGGATTTTAATAAATGAGGTGATTTTAATAAATTCGTCTAGGCGTGCAAAAGGTTGTAAATCAATATTTAAAACCATTTTAAAGCATCATTGTTAATTAGTTACTTTAATTGTAACATAAAAATTGAACTGGCGTTGTTTATTTCTTTTCATCCAAGTTATCTTGCAGTCGGGTTTATTGTTTCTTTTTTAATAATTTAATTTACTTATATGCCACTTTTTTATTCTTAGCAAAAATACTCTGTAATAAAATGGCAAAACGGCCCAATGTTCTATAGGGACAGTGAATTGACGTGGGTCCAAAACGGGTCCTATCGTGGCCAAGGGTATAATGGGTATAATGTAGGTACAGAGCACGATCAAAAGCGTAAATTCATAACCATTTGAGTAAACAAGTAGCATTTTGGTAATAGCGTTCTGGCCACACGTACAGTGTTCTTTTATTTGTTTGTAACATACGAGTATTATGTAAACTGTTACAGTATTGTAGAATTAATTAATCAAATCGATTAATCCAAACTAGACAAAAGTTGAACAAGTTTGTCAAAAGCGACGATGAAATCATTGGTATCCTAACACGCCCTGTTGTACTCGTATCTGTGTCCTGAACCCATGTGTGGTTCAGAAGCACGATCCGTCGCAGGTGGTACCTGCCTAAAGGGGCAGATTCAAAAGCAGAGAATAATATTTGACGAGCTTCTAAGACTATGCAGACTAAATAAAGAGCGAGAGCAGAACTCTGACAAGCCACTGCAGACTTAAACCTTTAGAAATGAGAAAAAGAAGGAAAAAACGAACGCGCCTATTCTATACCATCATGAAGGGACTCTGGAAGTTGGAGATGGAGGTGAACATAAAAACGAAAATCTTAGCGTGATTACTTGTATGTACAATTTGTTACAAAATTTTCAAATAAAAATTAATGAAATATGATTTGTCACTATATTATATGTAGGTATGTACTATAGGTATGTAGGAGGTTCTCATTATTCTATTTGTTTCTAGTTAGTATGATAAGAAACCTCATTTACCTGGCGCTAGCGCCGCTAGCATCATTAGGGGCCATATTACGAATAAGTATTTCACACACTTGAACTACTTGGAATAAGTTCATTATGTTGTTCCTTAAAGTCATCGAATGAACCGAAATTGTTAAATATAATACTTACTAAAAACTTACCTCCTAGAAAAATGAGCCGCGAAGAATACATTCCAGAAAAACAACAATTTCGTTTAGTAGATGACTAAGATGGGATTCAAATTATATTTTTGCTTTATTGTTGTGATTATCGTTCTCTCTATACATTTTTGTTGGTACGAATATTTTTAATGTGCCTCTCAACATAGTCAAAACTGTGCGTGATAATCGCAAACAGACCAGACTAAAATGAACGAATATGCACTTTTTGTGTCCAATCTAGAGAGGCACTGATTAACAATGTTCGTACTGCGTTTATTATTGTTAGTAAGAAATTAATACGTGGGTATTCACGCAGGTGTGTAACTCGGGAATGTAGCTGAGCATTGAATCAGGTTGTTTGTCAATACATTGGATACGATGCTCGGCGAAATACTGGGCAGCAGCTCGCGGCCGCGCTCGCGGTCGCATTCGCCCGCGCTGCGCCCGCTCTCGCCCGCAGTGCCCCCTCTGCCCGTAAGTTCAGTAGTGACCAGGGGCCATACACAACATACTAACATTCTATACGCGATGACGCTAATAGACGTAGTAAAGTTCTATGTATGACGTCGCTATCTTCGATCAATATAATGACATGACCGTGACCAATGTAAAAGAAAATGCAAGTAAATGTCAGTTGGTTCCAATTTTGGCCTCCGGGTCAGATAACTAAGAACCACTAAATGCAAATTGATTGCATATTATGGAATGCTAGTACATTGTCTAGGCCCCAGCTTAGTACCTACTCACTGCCTGCACCCTGCACGTTAGCTGCCTTCAAGCGAAGCTTCAACGCCCGTTTGGGATGGGACCTAACTCACAAAAACTGAATACCGGACGCGGCGATGCATCATTGTTCCGAAACAACCAAATGCATCCGAAAACATGTCGTTTCAATAAATCTAAAGTATCAATTAAGTGTCTCGATTACCCTTGAGCGGTGGTATATGTAATGCTGTTTAAGAACAAAGACATTTATTTAACTCAAGAATCCTTGTCATAATATTTTAGATAGGGCTTTTGAAGACCCGGCAAATTCATGTTTTTAATTTATTATAAGGTTTTCGTGAAAATGTCAACCGGCAAAAGGTTTTATTACTGTCTGTAGTTTCAATCAAATTATTTTTGGAAACTTTCCACGGAAAGCAAACAGAGTAATATAACGTGTTCGTAAATTAGTAAAACCGAGCAACGTTACTAACTGCCCCCAAGCCCAGAATATCTGATTAGTCGAAACGCTGTTCAGCCTTCCTCTATTAAATCTTTAGTCGGATCGCAAATATCATTGAATATTCCTACTATTGTGGATTTTTTTATGTGATGAGGATAGCAAACGAACAAGGAGTCCCATTATCCACTGCCACCCTTGAATAGCTGGGACAACCCTGGAATATAGGCACGAGGGACTGTTAGTTAGTCCCGTTAGTGTTAGATGTTAATATAAATAAAAGTTGTTACGTATTCGTTAGTATTAGGACCTGGGAGTTAGGTTAGGTTAGTCATGTTAGTAAATTTTTCAGCTGACAACAAAGCTAGACAAATGGTGATGACGATAATAGTAAAATTCTACTATTTATGGATTGACAGGCCTAATCACGGATTCACGGGTTTAATCGGCACCAATTCCAAAATTGGTAAACAATGGGTAGGCTAAGTGACATTCGATTGGCGAACGCCAGTCACACGTCAAATAAATGTATAATCAGCCGTTTTGATTCGCGCTCTACAGGGTCTACGTATGAAAATTAAACAATTTTTTGGCATTCATCTGCATTCTGTTATTGCTATGCAATAATATCACAAAAACTGTTGTAAAATTTTAAGTAGATAAAACAAATCCGACTTAGAAGAAAATAATAAATGTAAAACATATGGATAATTCGTAAAATCCGGTATGAGTATTTTAAATTAGTTGATCAAATATACCTACATCTTAGTAGTCAGTTTCTGCACTAATATTCTCAAACTCCACCTATCTGGTATGTCTCCTGCCAACACGCCTTTACAAGAATAACTGCACTCATCAATCGGTACCTTAATTTAATATACATCTCAGGAGGGCTCTTGAGATCTAAGTTTAGTTTATTAAACAAGATTTAATCAGGTGATAAAAGAAGCTCAAAGAACGGTTCGAGTTTGAATACTACTATACTAACTCAGCATCTTAAATGTTTCCTTTAGAGCCTACTCAAAACTGAGTTCGGTTAATACGGCCTGAGTGTTCGCTAAGTTGTCCCCCAAGAGAATTGTTAACTCGATCATGAAAATTGTCAGAAGTTTTATGTATCTACACGTTTGTATGAGGATACTTCCGATACTTTCGTGATTCGCTACAAGTTCGAACGATTCAGTCGGTTTTGACCGACTTACACTTGTCTAGGGGCGTCTTCATGCAATATGTTGCAATTAGTGTTTACCTACTTAGTATTTTTAAGAAACACAACATAATTAACCGTGTTTAGAATGTTCTGTCTGCCTGCGTTCTTTGTCGCGGATAGGCTCCAAAACCGAAACAGATAATGATGAAATTTTTAACTTAACAGGCATTGTTTTATCTCAATATTTCAAAACAATTTTAGTTATAGTCTTAAGCGTAGGTAGTCACTGTGTAAAATTGTCCGTAACTGAAAATTTCGGTTAATTTCCAATAGTTTTCACGCGGATTATGTAATGACATTAAAACAAAAATTATGTGTCGCGTAAAACGATGGCGATATGCTGTAAGACCTTGGTCGCTCGCGTGTCTTGCGTCTAGCGATGTTAATGAGTATTTACTCGAGCGACAATCGGCAACTAACGAATAAAACTAGTTAACTAGCTTACCGCGAGTAAGCCACAACACAACACATCGCTTGCACGACCGGCGAACACGGCGGACGAACTCGGCGTTACTCAATCAATACAATAATCAATATTTTTAAGCAATTAAATGTCTATTGCCTTAACAAAATATCTTACTCGATTGCAAACAGAGTTATGCCAGGTTGGATAACGACAGCCCGCTGAGTACGTGCGATGCAATCGCAGTCAGTAAATAACACTGCTCACTGGTCGTGGCATATCCATCGTTGCCGCTGCCGCTCGAACTCGTGGGTAAGGGGTTATAAAAAATAAACGCTACACACTCACACCCCCGCACTAGGGAATCATTCCTGTGTTGCGGGTGGCGGACTCACACAGAGAACAACTCAATTTTAACGCCCGAGACCCGAGTACAAACACAAATTTCAGCACCGGCGGGGGGTCGAACCCGAAACCTTTATTTCGTAAAATGCTCGCTGCTCGTAGGTACACCACCAGGCCTCCTCAGTTGTGAGGGAAGACCCGCGGCCTGTAGTGTGCCGCTAATGGGATGCAACCAATGCTCGTACATAAACCTTTACTTAATTTAGCTGTAACTTTTTTATTTAATTAATCATATATTGCTTGTATATTGGTTGTTCATATAGGTAAATATGAGTAAGGTACATTTTTGTAGATTTCCATATCTTGTAGGTACAGTTTTGTCTAGTGACAGCCGGGGCAAGACTTCTCTAAGCTCAATCGCGCGTAGTGGCTTTTAACGAAAAGTTGTTGAAATATAGATTTTTACTGTACTTAACATGCTCTTCATAGCGACTCCTGGCACATATAGTACCTATATAAAATTTTTGAAAAAATATCCTTTCCGCTTACACGGATACCGTGTGGTTGTCTGGAAGAAATCGCTTCTTAGCGATAAGAGGTTGTAATTTTTTATGCTGTACAATAACGAGTAAACTAATAATAATAATGATACCTCCTGAACATGGATATAAATTTTTTTAAATAAAAAGTTGGTAAAGTAAATTTACGTCGTTAAAACGAAGTCAAGACACTTCATATTCTGTGTAAATTTCATGTCTTTAATATGGTTTAGCTAGAGGCCTCTGACAGCCAGTCGGACGGATAGACAGTTGACATCAGAACGAGAACAATAGGGTTCCATTCACAGAGTACATTTGGTTTCATTACCCTTCGGGTTCAGAACTCTAAAAGAGCCATTAAAAATATTGCAACGTTTATACGTACCGCGAAAGATATTTTATTTAAATTTCCCGCTACGGTGCAGCACGGAAATTTCGCTCTTCCCGCTACGCCATTACTGCCTTTTACTATTGATTGCGTCTTGGATATAATACATTTATCTGTGTGTGAAAGAAGATATGTGTATAAGGATGTATGTTAATTTATTAAGCCTACAAATTTATTCCAATTTTTGATTCATACGAAATTGAATATCCCAAGTTAATAAATAGCCCGTGTGTGGGTGTGTGACCCTATGCAACTGGGCTAACAAGTTAACATGAGAAACTTGTACTTGTCTATCGTGTCAATCAAGTGGAACAGTATTGATCCACATTTTTGTATTTTTATATGATCGCGGCCCAGCGCTGCAACTGGCACGCTGAAGTCAAAAATTTAAAAATGCCAGCTTTCTCGCACGGACCGCAATAATTGTGGTTGACATTTTACTGCCGTGAAGTTATATAAAGTGAAGCCGCATTTTATATTTTGGCCTTTGTTTGAAATCACTGGTGATATTTAATCATAATTCTAAATAATCATACAACTAGGGAGACCCCGTAATGCCGCGCAAGTGCTACCTAGTCCGAACATATACCTTGAAGGTAAGTGTACAAAAAATATTTAAAAAATTGTCAACTAATTCATTATTAATTCGGCAACTAGTTAATTAGTCATTATTATTTTGGATTTCTTTATGCCAAATTAGTGACATTTAAAATTGGTCATAGGCGGTTATTATCATGAGGTAACGATCGTTAAGCTTGGTTGGCCTTGGCGGCTCAAAAGATTTCGACACTTGTGATGGCCACTAACCTCTCTCATCCATCCTTCAGCCTTTAAAAGTCTACTAGATCTAACTCCCCTGATCGGTGCCACTCCCCCGGTCCTATGGCCTCTGTATCCAGCGGTTTCCCGCTATCTTAATCAGGGTTTCACCAATCCGCAAGCGCGGTGGAGTATACTCCAGGCCTCCTCAGTTGTGCTAAGCATGTGGCCAATGTGTAGCCAGGCAGATTCTACATACCTTGCACCATTCTACTTCCAGTCACAAGCTCGCAACATAGATAACACAGCTTTTCATTTCCGTCGAGAAAGTCCAGTAGGTAACCCATTCCGCTGGCAACATTTCATCGCAGAATGGTGAGGTCGCGCTAGTTTATCACCGTATCTACTATCCACAAATTGCGACGCTATAGTGGCGGGCTCTTCCGCCGATATAAATCTACTATTGAAAGAGACGTTCTCAACCATTCACGAGGTTCCTTTCATACCGGAGACAAACATCAGACGCTCCCGCAAACACTCACGGGGCCGAGATCAAAGCGCGATATGATACAACACCAGGTTTAATTTGGCGCCAACATGCCAACTGACAGGACGCCATTTGCTACTTTTCGCGGTATTGACTCCCGTTTTTCTCGGATTCTATGGCGAAAACAAATGGTGGTTTGCGGTGGCGAGTTGACTTGTTTGAAGAGCGGTTAAGATCCCGGCCTCCCATTTGGGAGTTCGGCGTTCAAATTTCCGTCAATCGCCTCTGATTCTCGGAGTCATGTGCGTTCTAAGATTAAACTTATTAAGTTTTCATTTAATTTGGCGCCAACATTGCCAACTGACAGGACGCCATTTGCTACTTTTCGCGGTATTGACTCCCGTTTTTCTCGGATTCTATGGCGAAAACAA
>DWLO01002641.1:0-12187 GCA_018245335.1 Dalla quadristriga | reverse complement strand
ATTATTTCACGGCAGAAATTGGTGTGGCGGTGGTACCGCCCCGGGCGAACCGTATACTGGCTCTACCACCTACCAATACCACTTGCCGGAAGGGATACAATAAAAATAACAGTGGACATAGCACACTACCTTGTAGAGCTCCATTTAAGAAAGCAAGAAAATACGTTTATATAATATTTACTAAAGTGGAGACAAAAGGTTTACAGTGTCTTTATTATATCTTTCCATGCATTTTTGATGTTTGCTTTGGGTGATGTTTTCCAAACTATGCGTGTCTATTATCGTTACATTGATCATAATCAAGAGAAAATTTATGGATAATATACCAAACCAATGGACCAATAGACCAAACCCATCATAATGTAATATTTAGTTTGTTTTGTCACAGTCGTCTCCTCACTGACAACGACGATCAGCTGTTGCGTAAATGAAAGTATTTTTATAGTATCAAATTTAGTAAGTATCTGTGATTCTGTTTGTCTAAAATTTAAGTACATATTACTAAATAGTGCCAGAAGCGACTTATCGCTCTCCTCGAAATTAATTTCGGCCCATTCGTCCATTGACATAATATATAGCATTTCTACTTCTAAAATCAGAGAAAATAAATTATGTCTTGCCAGAACTTGTCTATTTCACAAACCATGTGTTGACCTGACCGACACACAAATTGCAGCGTCAAATTGCGAAATCAGGTGTTATTTTCATCAAGTGAAAGTTAACCAATACCTACGTGACGATATAAATAAACCCTAGCTTTCATTTATACGTAGAGCCTGCAGACTCGTATTTGTATTTAGATGACGACTGTATGAGTCGAATCCCTTAAAATGGAAGTTTATTGCACCCATAAACTTACAAACATACAACAATTAAATACACTAAGCGACTTATTTTTGATTAACAGAATAATGAGATAAACAAAGAAAAATCCCAATTATTGGATATCAAATCCGGGCTAAATCTATAAATTCACAAAACCAAGTTATGTTAAACAAAATTGATAACATATACAATTTATTGCAATACAGTAGAACTAGTTACAAGTTCTAATTTAAATAAAAACGCTTGTTTATAAAAAACCAGATGGCCACGTCACGAACGAGTACAGGCTAATGGCGTGTTTAGACTCTCGCCTTGTCTCTCGCCTCGCAACGCGCGCAAGCCATGCGACTGCGATTGAGGTGTGGCGTGGTTGTGGACTTCATTAAAATACTCATGTTGTATATGCTCACACACTTTCGCCTTATTTCCTGTCGGGCATATACACAATCCACGGAGGCAATTTCCACTTGGTACGATCATGACATCGTTCTATCTGTCTTTCCAGTAACATTAATACATAAAAAATATACACAGCGCGAGTGTATAAGCATCACGCTCATGTACAAACCGCGAGACCTTTTAATTAACTCATGTCATGCCCAGAAAACTGCTCCCAAAGTCGCGCCACGAGCACCACAAGTCGAGAGCTCTCGAGGCGATTCGCTAGGAGGGCGCGACGTGAGTGTGTAAACGGGTCGCGAGCGGCTTGCACGAGTCTAAACGCAGGAGTAGCACGAACACGAATTTTAAGCAACAGAATTGATTCGACAGCAGGCGGTCGGCGCGATAACAACGTCAGAACAGAGGTAGCGGTGACGTAGGCCCGCGGAGAGCCACGGAATCACACAATGTAACTGACGCTACGCTTTAGCTACACTGAATTGATATGCTAATAGTAACGTAATCAGAATAAGAGTTCAACGCTGGAACAAAAGAGTGAAAACCAGATAATGGACGGCATGTGCATGATGTATCTAATTATACATCCAGCCTAGACAATGTTCAGTAATAAGAGCACAATTTTTTATCTGGGAAATAATCTACTTCTAAATGAATACTTTTTGTAAAATATGTGTACCATACGTTTCCATTCATTCACAGTAAACCATGTAATTAATACCGTTAATACTCACTTGACTATAAACTTCCTTTAGCCCGCTCGTGGTGAAATCCAAAATTAGAACACGTTTGCGACAAAACAGGCCGTTTCTATCAAAAGCACAAATCAAAAGCACAACCACTGCAACTGACACAGAATATTACTCAACCCAAGAATCAAACTAGGTAGAGGTTCAAACGGTAAAACACACACGAAAAAGTAATCGTACGTATTGTTCTTTCGTTATCAGAAGAGTAAATAGGCGACCTAAAACTGGTTTCCAAAACTGAAGCTGGGCTTATATAAAGTGAATAAAAAAAACTAAAAGTTATCAGCGTAGGGTTATCTGCACGGAACACTTGCTTCTCTTGGCGTTGCGCACTAGTGACTGAGTGGATCGCTCAGTCGGTGTTCACGAATCAATGCCGGCGGAGCGAGCGAGCGAGCAGTGCGCGCTGCGCCGCGGCCGCATGTCGCCGTGCGGTCGTGTCGTCGGCCCGAGCGCGAGCCCGAGGGCCGAGGTGAGCAGGGCTTGCACTGTGTCGCCCTCGCAGCCCACAGGACGTACCTGCGCCCGCTACCGACCAGTGACTGAACTCCGTTCGACCTGCACTGCGCCCCCTAGATCACCAGATTATACCTCTGCAATGAAACCGTCGTCTTCGTACATTTCGCTCAAAACAAAAACAATTATGTTTTTTGTATGCGCGGAAACAAAGGTCATTGTTATACATCAATCACACCGTCCAGCAACAAGCTCTATTGTAGAGCTTATCAAACATGCAACATCTTGTTATTCATTGTTCTCATTGTTCGCAAATAATTAAAAACTTAAACAGATTTTTCTTTGCGAAGAGCAAAGGAAAATATTCACTGTCTATCATAAGAACAAGCAATCTACATAAGATATGATCGCAATGATAAATGACTTTTCCAAATATAATGAAATGTGCAGCACCACAGCAGTAAACACATTCACAGAGCCTAACAGCATTTTCAACGCAAAAGTGTTGCTTCACCCACAGAACAGTTTCCTTGAACACACGAGCTCCTTTCCCTTCAAGTTAAATGCCAGTTGAATAAATGTTAGCAACGAAAAAGCAACGCAGTTTCTTTTGGACAGCTAGACAAATATCAAGGCACGATGTTAAACAACATTTATGTTTAATTCAATAGCTGACTTTATGTTTATAGTACCAAAGTATTATAACTTTCTATTAGCCTTTATTAGTACCCAATGTTTGTAGCTAAGTTTGCAAATAAAATCTGTCATTATTTTTATCGATTATTTCAATTTGACATACACAAACGCATGCAGCGCTCAATAAAACACAAATGGTCCTTTTCAATTCAGAGTAATATATGATGCGAGTTTAATTTAAACCTGCTTCTTTATCTAAATTGCTGTTTAATAGGTATTCCAATTCAATCGAATTTATCACATTATGATCATCCTATAGTGTTATGTGTCACGTGTTGTGATATTGATGTTTCGTAAAAACCAACTGTAATTAATGCACATCTTCGCATTTATTACCAATTCAATAAAGTAAATGCTTTTTTAATTCGATTCACGTAGCTCATTCGTCACCTATATCATTTTCACATTTTAAAGAACACGAAAATTTAAAAAATTGATATTTTTGTGTTTGATTCCGCTAAAAAAACTGTAACCCCTCTTCCTTTTTCCAAAATGCTTGTTTTTCGAATAAAACTTCTTGGTTTTATAAAAGAGAAATGGGTCGCTACAGCCCTTTTACGGGTTTATGCCCAATAACCAGTAATCAATTCAAGATCCAATCTAGAACGCTCCGTTGAACACCCCCGCTCTCCAAACTTGATTACCTACCCTCTCCGATCTCCATTTCCCAAAGCATAATTATTTTTAAATTCAAATGAAAAAAAATCTCCCAGTGTTATTGTCTGTAAAAATACCAAATAGCACGTAGGTCTCGTTGTAGTAGGTACGGTACGCAAAACAATATTACGATTAATCTAACAAATAGTTCTGCGATTGATTATAAATTCTATCAGTATCTCAGATCATATTTTTTTCAAATCAAGATATTGAATATAATTCAGAAAAGCAATTTGATAAAATATATGTAAAATCATATATTTTCCAGTAGCAATCACAGTAAGTAACAAAAGTAGTAAAAATATAAAAAAAAATTACCGAAATCTAGATTAAGAGTAAATGATTGGATTCATATAGGTGTAATACGCCCTGCTCTGAAACCAGCCGATAGGATGTCCAGCTGGAAGCTCATGTAGAGTCATTGTACTATCGAAAATATTGCCTTTGTATAATTCAGCTTATCGGTCGATTTATTATTTATTTAATAATTGAAAACGTTAAGCATTATCAAGATACTGATAACCGGTTTCTTAATACTTTTTTTTATCTTGATTGATACGAATGATTAATAAAAAAAAAAAAAATTATGCCGATAGCCATCTAGGATAGGGACGCCACGTAGCGTATAACTGACGCTATTTCTTTGAATACTAACACTAATCTTCACATGCGATAACTTACATACATCATAATGTAACGTTAACGTCATAACGTTAGATATATTTTAACAAACCCCTGATTGATTGTTTGTAAAAAACACAAACGTACGAAAACTTTTACACTGAGTTCACATCTTATCTCATCTTATAAACCATACGTATGGTATGTACCATAAACATTTTATAAAAAATTGCACCAAATATTTAGGTTCAAAAATTCTGTAGGAAAGTTCAAATAAGTTTCGAGCTGAAAAGCCTCGTCTGTATCTTATTTCACAGTGGTTTACTTGGTATTGCTATTGCAGTAATAAACGTAGCTAGAAGCGGTAACTACAGCCCGTGGACACTAACCAATCTACTTCAAAAAGATTCCCGCAGAAGTCCTGCCTATAAGCAAAATTGGTCACAGACTTTGTTACTGTTTAGCTACCTGGGAATAAATCCTGTACTCTATCGCGTACAATGAAGTATTTACGCCGGAATCAAAACAACGGCAGCTCCACAAAATTATACACTTATTCAAAATCCATAAAAAATAGTTATAGGTACCTACTACTCCAAAAAAAATTGTTTTAATTTAAAAAGTGTATAGAACATAATATCTAAGGCGTGTTGAATTTCTTTTTATTAGCCGAATTTTTTTAAATCAATTTTTTAGACAAATCGTTTATTATGCGTTGAACACGCATTTAATCAAAAACTTCGCCGGCTTTTTTATTTAAAAAGTCTAGCGAAACATGCATGTTGAATTGATCCCAAAATGAGGTTACCTCTTCCAAATCAGTCTGAGGCGCAGTCCGGTCGGTATATGCAAGATCCGCGTTGAGTGCTGCGGGAAGAGACGTGCGCGCCGCGCCAGAGACCAACATGGTGTACGGCAGTACGGCAACAGCCACGCCACCGTATCGTCTGCCACTCCGCTCTATGCACTGCATAGATTACGACTGATAAGATAACGCACTAGTCCTTTGTGTCTTATTGCAATTGTAATGTACAGGCGTATCACGCACGCCTAATAACAATATTATTGATTTTATTGAAGCGAGACGTGTATGAGACGTAGTAATCGAACGCAAAGACCATATTTTTCACACGTTCGAAACGTATACGCATTTATACGCACAGTGGGCTAAATACATAAGACAACCACTTAATAGCTTCGCTTCAATAAAAGGTACTCAATAAATAACTTTCGATCATCGCGCCACGTTCGATTATGATGTAAATAAGCATTTGAATTTCTTCAAAAGATGATGTTATTGTTTTTAAATCTATGTATAGGTAAATAAGGTCCACATGCTTATAGACCGTAGGTTCATAACAGGGCCGCACCGACAATCAGCGACATAATTACATTGAAGTCATGGCAAAAGCTGAGTGCGGTCCTATTTTGCTTTGCTTTGCTTGCATATATTCCATGTCTATTGTGGTCAAAGTAAAATTAATATAAGTATTGTTACTCTTAAATAGAAAACAATATTAATAGCCAAGTTTAAAAATATACTTATGAATAAAACGGAAAACACTATACGGCCCTAAAATAAGCAACACTTGACAAACATCGAATCACAGTTGAATTTCAGCATGTCAGGCAGGATCAGTAAACAGAATTCAGATTGCGTCAATTGTAAAATGTGCCATAGCAACGCATTGTGTAGAGTAGCAAATATTAGTCACCGTCTTATTTGTTACTACTATCGAACAAAACGCAGTGTATCATAATTTTAGATACGAGATGCAAACAGTGTAAACAATGCCGAGTGCAAGTGATACATACATACATTTCGCTCGATTTGTGGGAGCGTTACCCGCCCAAATATTTGCAGTGGCAATTCACGAGCTGCCACTTAAGGTGATACAGCGGTTTTAAGTGTGTTTAAATTCCACTATTTTTCCTAATTTTTGAACATATGTTTCTTGATTATGATCTAAGTCATACAAAA
The DNA here is from genome assembly GCA_018245335.1 of Dalla quadristriga. Taxonomy (NCBI): domain Eukaryota; kingdom Metazoa; phylum Arthropoda; class Insecta; order Lepidoptera; family Hesperiidae; genus Dalla; species Dalla quadristriga. The sequence goes on along the minus strand of DWLO01002641.1, from coordinate 5,803 downwards.
AAGAAAACATGACACGTGAAATTTTCTAGAAAATAGAAAATTATGAATTTTCTATTTTTGGTGCCATTACTATACTTAATTTTACGAATAAGTTAAAAAATTATGTTTGGCGCTTACGTTCATTATTTTCGAGCACGCGCTCACTATAGCCATCTCACCATTAACGTACATGAAAAAGTTGCGTCACTGTCATTTTAAAAGTCCATTGTCCATCGTGATTGGTCCGTGATCCGTCCGCTTCATTTTCAAGTGAGGATCGATGTATCGTCTTAAATGTGGCAGCAGTGGAAACTACATGCGTTATAACAAATACGCGCTTCCTTGCGCTAATATACCACAATGGTCTATATGGAATGTTAGCTTAGATTACAAGTAATAACAGCCGGCAAAGATATATTACCGTGCGACTCGGATTAAGTGGGTAATATTCCGTTATAAATCACAGACTGATTAGAAACACAAACGCATACAATATGTTTTACGTAATAATTTAATTATGTATCTAAGGTACAAAACATTGCGTCACGGCACGGTTCGTTGTACTTCTATAATACTAAGCTAACACTGGATTATGCCTCTCCTCCGTATAATCGGTAGACCGGGACATACATAATTCAAATCACCATTAACCTTCACCTTATCGGCGGAAAAACAAATATAGAATCGCGTGCCTCCTGATACTAAGCTTATCTCGGTTAGCTCTTATCCCTGCAACTTGACAATTTTGCCCAAATGAGTGCATAGACAATAAAAATGATCAGACACTTATCCTTATATAATATATCTAATGCTCAAAACATTTGAATGTCTAAAATTTTTAAGGATGTGTCATCCCATCCATCTATCCGTTCTCTCTCCACAGCTCGTCGAGCGACTTTCGAGCGTGCGAAAGAGGTTCGCAGATAAAGATTTCAGATATGGATCTGAGAGTGAGTTTAGCTTGTTCATTTCCTCATGTAGAGTTTACTCGTAGGCACAAGTATATTCCTTGAGCAAGGAACTTAGCCGTAATCAACGATCAGTTCTTTCTTCCTTGCTTTCCATCGCATCGAGAATGATGAAAATATATTTGACGGTTTTTTTTAAAACCTACTTGAGCCGGTCCGTAAAAATCGAATGAAACAATTGTATGTTAAATAAAAATTACAAACCAAGATTGATGGAAAAATTATTTGAAAATACATAGGAGCTATCGATCCTTTTGTAATTTTGGTCTTCGGATACATTGTATGTAATTGCCAGTGTGCCCTCGATGAGTCTTGATGCCAGCCTAACAACGAAGTTGCAGGCTTTACACGACCAACGAACATAAAGTTTTGTACCAGCTAAGTTTGTATGCCGCTAATTGTTTTGAGCAGTATGTTTTAAATGCTATAATACTACGAGTCCCACTCACGACTTAAACCCGTATACCGACTAGCGACAAATGAATTCACCAAAACCCAAAATGTACAACATATTAATTGAATCAGCATCCACGCCTGTACATAAGTAGGTACCGACGGCTATATTATTAAAGAATCCTCCCCAATAATGCTGGCGACGAGCCATATCGATCGCTGGTCGCTCTAGTGCTAAATAAAGTATGTCCACGCCACCACTCCATTCTTACACCGTATTGTGGTTACACCATAGCAACACTACTTCGAATTTATTCGTATAAAATCAGGTTTAATAGTACACTTTAAGGATTTTACTTAAATATGAATTAGCACCGATTAGCGTGAATAGGTAGTCTTACATAAATCCATCCATGTTAAAATAATCCATGTAGTTTTCCATAAACGTTACACAATGTAGCGTCGTTTATGAAAATTCAATGTAGTTTTTCCATGCAAACCATTCTACCATAATGTAGTCAAAGAGCCAAAGTACTCTACGTAGAGATTTACATAGCATACATGGAAAACAAAATCTTTATAAAGAGAGCCTTGGAATACGAACAAAACACAAGCTTTGTTATTTTTAAATTGGTCGATTTACACTATCGTATATAATTGCAATACAGCTTTCGATTGGAATTCTCTGAATCACCAGGTCATTGACCGAAAGTGTAATTATACTTTGATTTTCAATATATACGACCAACATATATTAATGCAGTTTATTTTGTATCCGCACGGCGCGAGACAAACACATTGGAATTCGGAACAAGCGTGTAATTCATATAAAATTAACCCGAGAGTATTCAAGGTTCCACTTTATATTTACCACAATCTTTCCAGATAATGTCTTTCGCCAGTGCAGTAAGAGTTTGTCGGCCTGTTCGTTATTTCTTGTCGACTGAACTACTGAACAAATTTGAATAAAACCAGATACAGAGCCTGAAAACACAAACGCATAGTAATCCATCCCATCCATCCATCAGCATTTAGGGGTCCACCGCCAGACATCTCTCCTGGCTCCCCCTAATCGATGCCACTTTGACCGGTTCTGTGCTCTTGACTCCAGTGGTCTCCCGCTGCTTACTTCAGGTCGTCAGACCATCTTGTCGAAGCGCGGCCTGTTCTCCTTTTTCAAAGTCTTGGTACCCAATCGTGGACCTTTCTTCAACATCGCTTATCAGTACTTCGAACGACGTGGTCTACCCACTTCAACTTGCTTACACTGCGAGCTATGTCGGTAACCTTTGTTGGTCTACCGATTTCATCATTGCTAACTCGGTCGCGTAGCTAAGTACAGAGACTCGATCTCATCATAACGCTCGGTAAAGATTATACTAACATAAGAGTAATTTTTTTATAATTGAATTAATGGCTATAGCCTTCTTCACGTATCATTGAGCGGCTACAAAAACGCACGGTTAGGCTGCAGCGCAGAAGATCGCTTCTTATCAGTGACCCAATGTGTGCTTTACAGCGCTAAAAAATCTGTATGTAGAAAATAATCTGCAAGCGAAGTTGCGGGCACAGCCAGTTAAACAATCGCATATTTTGGTGGATGTTTACACAATGCGAAGCATATTTTCGAGCTCATAAATTGGTAATCCTATAGAAGGCTCCTGTTTCTTTTGTACAAATGTTTGGCCAAGAAATGAAATATAATTTTGAATACATGGGGTTTACCACGAATTTAAGATAACATTACTTTCAACTTAACACAATCGTGTCGTGAAATAGAAATACCGTCTACAACTTACAATATAGTAAAAAGGTTTTGTTTTTAAAAGTCTTCAACATTTTATCGTACATAAAAGCCTTTAATATACATCAAATAAAGATAATACGAGGTACATATTGACATTGCCATACAATGTTACCGTTCCATGATATCTGCATGACATTGCCTTTGGAGCGTTTCACGGCTGACCTTCGGAAACCGGAGCCTTTTAAGCTACGTTTTATTTGTATTAATCTTGGTTTGATGGTCTGTAAAGTTTTTCCACCTTACCACAAGAACGTTTAACACGATTTTAGCTATAAACAGTGTTTATTGCATGCCAAACGCTTGTCAAACTCCTAGTAATTTTTATTTGACAAAACGCTGCCTAGCAACTAAACGCAGATAGTGGTTTCTAGCACATGGTTTAAAATTTGTGTGGTAAGACCGAAGGTTTGGTAACAGGAAAAGAACGTTTAGTGCAACTGGGGTTTAGTGGTCGTAGCGGTCCAGGAGTACCAACAATAGGACTAAAATAAATAGACTCGTAGTCGATCACAAAATATAACACATCGATTCGCACAAGTCGATATGGCGTCAATCATAAATTACTTTAGGAAGGTTTTCTTTAAATAATTTTATAAATGTTCCATCATGATGTTGATGTTGAATCATTCCACCTGCCTGTGACAAGCGACACATGATATTGGTAAGAATTTAAGCCTTCGGTCCGCCGCCAAATTTTTTTTTAATCACTTGTCATTTCTAAGCGTTCATTAGTTCTACGTTGCTAAAGTACTGTAAAGTACTAGTTAAATTACTATTGGACGATCTTATGAATGAGTTACAAGCGGTAGGTATAACTTACAATGCCTTGTTCCGCCTATCAACCAGTGTTTTGCCGACTACGATTGCGCAATAATACCTTTTCTAGGTTACGTAAGCAAGAGGACAAAGGCTGTATGACTAATTTGTGCATCAAAGAAGTTGATGACAGTCGTTTTACACGTTCTGTTGGGGAAATATTAATAATAATAATACACTTCATTGTTGTATAATCCATCAATACACAAAATACACTATACGAAACATAAAAGGCGATCATAAGCTAAGCAGCGATTTCTTCTAGACAACCTTAGGGTATGGATTAAAGTAATCAGAAGTAGATGGCCGAGAGCGCTCTCACTCGCAATTTTAACATTTTCAACGACTGTAAAAGTGTAGGTATATTTTTGAAAATAAAGTAGTTCGGTGTGAAGGATTTTGTTTGACAACACTCGCTGACTAACATATGAACTTGGAACCAAACTTCAAAAACAAATCTTAAAATCACTATTGTTAGCTAAGAATAGCTGTAATAAAGAGAGTACGTGGAGTTAGTAATACTTACATACATATCCTTGTCAACTATTTAAAGGTTGTCTGTAAGCAATCGCTTTCAGCGATAAGACCGCCTTTTGTATAGAGTAACAACTCTGAATTTATCTTATTGTCCTTGATGTCTTTATTTTTTGGTGTACAATGAAGGGTTATTGTATTGTACCTATCTCTACCTTTCGGCGCTAAGGTGAAGTTAGGTAAGACATGCTATGAATATTCTATTGCGCGAGGCAAAAGAGGTTAGGTCAGGTGTTAGACAGATGCATAGATAGTTCGAGTAAGAGTAAGTACGTTAAAGCTTTATAAGAAAAGAAAAGACAACTAAAATATTTTACAAACATTAAGACCTGATAAGAAACATTTAACTGCCAAACATTTTCACCGTTCGAGAATCACATCTGCGACCCGTCAATAATGTACTCAGCTAACACCGTGATGGAGTCTCCTCAAACTCTGGTCTAACTCGTAGTGTAGATTCTCAACTCTTACTATTATAAATAAATATATAAACGCTTACACACTCACACCCGCGCACTAGGATTCCCTGTCTTGCAGGTAGCGGACACGCACAGAAAACAAAACAATCGAAATACCAAGACCCGAGTACCAACATTTATCTGCCAAATAAATATCTGCCCCAGCCGATGATTAAACCCAGAACCCACAGCTCGTCGGTCAAGGTCACTAACCAACGCGCTACAGAGTCGATATACAATTTATCCCAAATTCCCAAAATCCGAGTTCGAATAATAAATCTGTTCCAAATAGGATTTGTGAGAGAGCGGAGGGTCGTATTTTAAATCCTCTTAAATATCTCACAGAATGGTATTATGCAATAAAGAGAGTGGAACGCAAACAATTTACGAGACCTTCGAAACTCCGACTCTACCACGCCTACGCTTCAGGGGAACTGTGCCCCCGGACACCCCGCACACCCCGCCTACGAGCGCCCACGCGCCTTTCAAGCGACCACCACGAGCTCCCTACACCTACCTACTCGAGAGTCGAGATACACCCCCCCGACCTTAGAAATTAAATCGAAGCAATCTGCAAAGCTCTTTTAGATGTTCCAATTAAGATAGACGAAATAAACCTTTTAGAACTTAGGTATACAAATCATTTTCAATAATAATTTAAAATAAGTTTTTTATTACATTTATAATAATATATTTATATATCGCACCCTTAATAATATACTGGCTTAACTCAAAAAAGTAGATTTTTGGGGAAACGCAATTAACCATTCTGCAATTTTGTCCGGTGCAAAAGCAATTAGAATGAAAGAGACCCATGTTACGCTGTGTCAATAAAGAAGGCGAATTTC